>JAFJTR010000082.1:0-97555 GCA_022559985.1 Parastagonospora avenae f. sp. tritici 18332-5
TCAATTGATCTTAGGTTACGGTTCTCCCACGCACTCCCATATGCCTCTGAGTGAGACCACACCGAGTTCGGATCTCTTGTCTTGCCTGCGTCGTTACAACTTAAGGCTTAAGTCCTTATTTATATATTCTTATAAGCGCATTATTATTTTAATTAATCTGTATAGCGTACTGCTAGAAGATCGTAGTATAATCAGCAGCTAAGCTAGTTTAGCAAAGGTTCTAGATTTTCTGTTCTGCTACGACAGATTCCTTAAAAGACAAGAAGTTCTGTCGAAGCTTTAGTTTAAACCTATCCTAATCTTCTATAAGGCAGGTATTCTCGCTGTTAATAATGCTGCTATCTATGTACCTGCAGAGAAAGGGTTGAACCTATTTTTCAGCGTCTCTGCGTATGTACGTAGTAGCTAAGATAACTTTGCTTTTATCTTTAAGATAGTTGCCTTCTAGATAGAAGTATTAGTTAAACTAGAGGATCTATGTCTTAAGCTTAGCACAGTCTTTGTAGTAGAGATCTAGCTTAGCTAATTAAACACGGTGTCCACCTTAGTAAGAGGGCTTAGGTGTATCTATAGCAGTATTACTTATCTTAAGGGTCTTTAAAGTGTTAAAACCTATTAAGTAGCTAAGCAGGGGAAAGCTAGCTCAAAGGGCTTAAGTTGGTTTTCGCGGATAAGAGATGTTGGCACTAGATACAGAGGTAGGGCGTACTAAGACAGTAAGAGGGTGCTTCTATAAAGAGTACAATATATTAAGTAACTTAAAATACGAAGTTAAAGACAATAAACGATAGGCGTTCATTGCTGAGATCTATATACTAGGAGATCCTACCATCCTGTGCAGTCTTACCATCCGGGAGGGTAGACCATCCGGGGATGGTTCGCTTGGCGGGATGGTGTGTCACGTGACTGGGGAACACAGCCCCGCTTGTCCTTGTCCTTTGTTGGTTCTCGTTGTTGCCAAAGAGTCCCAACTCCTTGATCGTAACATTCGCACAGCCGGGGCGCAAATCCTCACGAGTCGAGTATATATAGGATAATCGTCTGCTGTTCAGTCGCAGTAAGCTTCTGGCTGTTAGGGGTGGTTTCTGCGCGAAATAGGAGTCCTTGGACGTGTCAGATTAGTTCGAGGCTTTGCTCTATAAGGGTGTCAGATAGCAGGTTTCGCGCGTTACTGTCTTCACGATTAGGGATAGTTGAGTAACACAAAGCTCGGGTGTAACAACACGAAGAAAAACAGAACACGTAGCAGGAACACAGCAGAGAGGACAATCAATCAAGACTTCATCCTATCCATCAAATCTGACAGGACGCGACGAGAGATTGTACGGCGTTTAACTTTAAAGGCCTCTGCAGCAGCCTGATGGCTTCGGAACTTTCCAGATAAAAAGGCTTTAATAGCAAGCTGAAGCCTCCCTTCGTGTTCAAGTAATAACGCGTTAGGTAGTTGAGGCATGTTGGGGAGAGAGAGTAGGTATAAGGCTTGGCAAGTTTTGAGACACTCGGCGGTGGCTTACGTTACTTAACTTTAATATTTTTTATATTCTGAAACTGTTGGTAGGGCTTCGCACTAGTGCTGAAAGGAAATAACGATAACTAGGAATGCATTCTGTTCGGTGATTGTTGTTGTTCTTGATCTTGGCTACGTGAGGACGCTTCGGAGGTGTATATGGCCTGAAACGAGTGAGGCCGAAGTAGGATCGGACCGGCTCGTTGGGCAGCGTTCAGCAACCGACGTCCCTACCGATACTCATAATCCGACAGAAACGCTTTCTTTATTATACTGTAGTCTTGCTTCTTTTCTGCATTGCCGTGCTGTTCCTAGAGGGGATACCCTCTCAGCTAACAGCGTACTTTGCAGTCATGTGTGCAATCGCGCGTGAGAATTCAATCCAAGCTTCGCAGTTTAAGTTGTTATTAGTATCACCATTCTCGTGGTGTCTGAGCCAGCCCCAATGTTCGCGCCGCAAGCCAAGATCATATCGTATCGCGTGCATTTGCCGGACGCCTCTAGTGGAAGCAATTTATCCAGGAAGTCCTGCCTGTCGTCCGGACTTTTGGTGCGTCCAGAAGCGCGGTCTTGTATACTTATAATGATGAAGTTCAACACATTTGCAAGAGGGTTCTTGAGCTTGAAGATCTTGGCGACACTGAAAAACACGTAGTGCAGTTCGGGAATCAACCCGATTCTACTGCCGTGTATCATGCTCTCGTCGAGAGCGGATATCACTCCGGTGCTGTCACCGTCCTCCTCCATCAGGCCGAATCGGGACCCCATCGTGAGTTCACCAATGACGTCGAAAGCGTAGTATTGCATCAGTTCGCGGAAATCGAGGCGTTTGCCAGTCCAGGAGTATTCGCGAAGTCTCTTGAGGAGAATGCTGTTGTTGCATGTGTCGACGAATGGCTCGTACGAGAGTAGATTGGTAGTTGACATCATATGGCACACCTGCTCCGCCACCAAACATCTCGAACTCTTCCTGTGTCTTGATACCCTCTGCACCGCCGGCAATACCACCAGCAGCAATACCGGCCTCGAGAAAAGGACCGTAGTCGGAACGACCATCAAACTCGATCTCGGTGTGGTTGAGTCCGATGCTATCAAAGTAGGCAGCGAACTCGTGCTCGGCCTCAGCGGAACCGGCAGGGCCAGTGAGGTTGTATGCCGAACCATCGCCATCGTAGATTTGATAAGCGTAGTTCGGAGACGCCATCATATCGAAGTCTAGAAGAAGACGGATCTTTTTCTTCTCAGCTTGCGACAATTGCTTGACGTAGTATTCCGCCCCCAAAAGACCAGCTTCCTCAGCGGTCCACCAAGAGAAGCGAATAGCATTGGCAACAGTGAAGTTAGTCAGCTGAATAGCAATCCCCAGTAGTGAAATAATTCCAGAGCCATTGTCGTTGATACCAGGGCCGGCAGTAAGAGAGTCAGAGTGACCAGAGAGGTGTATTACGTTATCATGGTCACCCTCCTTGGTCTCTGCGATAACGTTGTAGGTGGTGTATAACTTGGCTTCCGAGGTCAATGCGACGCTGACGCTGACGTCGTTGTCCAGCTGGGCGAGTAGCGCCTCGCCCTGGTCCTGTGTGATACCAACAGTGGGGACGAATGGCTTTGCGGGGTTTGGGAACACCTGCAGCGAGTAGCCCTCAAGTGTGCCTTCGCCATTATTGTAGGCGATTACTGCATATGCTCCTTTAGCGGCTGCCAACTGCACTTTAACACCATACGAGCATGTGCCACGCTTGATGAGCGCGATTTTGCCGTCTAACGATTCTGCGGAGTCGGCTTCTTCGCAACCAAGATTGGGGATTGCGACAAGGGTTCCTGTGGCGCTGCCATTGGGGGTAAGCGTAGTTGCAAATGCCTCCATGGTCTTGTTGTTTGCCGTCAATGTGGCATTGATACCAATGCTGAGTTCTACGCCTTGTAGCAAAACGTCATAGTAGCTGGTATCCAGATGGTCTTTGATCCATTCAACAGTAGCTTCGTGGCCTGGGCTGCCGATGACGCGATTCTTTCCCTCTGTTGCATACGCGATAGACTGAAGCATCTCTGCTTTCGCGAATAGATTGTCGATGTGGAGCGTGTCTATGAGCGATTCCCGCAAACGATGTTAGCAAGTAAACGTCATGTGCCCTCCAAAAATGGACGCACTGATGTGACTTGTGTCCCGTATTGGCGTGGCCCAACAGCTGCACTTTCAGCAGTCACTACCACACATGCGACAAACACTGCGAGTGATTTCATGGTAGACATCATATCTGCTATGCCTGAAATGACCTTGGATGTTCCTGCGCGAGGTGATTCTTCTCGAGTTTGAGCAGAGGTTCTTCACTTTATAGTCGCTACTACCTGCCTTGCGACCATCGCTAATCTCAGTCGTGCACAGGACATACGCCGACCAGGAAAGTTGTCGTTGCTGACGTTGCTGATGTTGCAGAGCATACAGGGTGAGCGGCTCACAAAGTTGCCCAACTAACCTGCCTATTTGGGCACCAGCTTGCCCTGCGAACACGAGAGGGATCACCGATGCACCAATGGTGACGCCTAAAAAAGCTGTAGGAGCTTAGGACGGTGATAAGAGGTCTTGGTCTGTCCTTGGCATGCTTCTCTGTTGTAGTTGTTCGTCATGGGCCGCCGCAGCAATGTGATATTACCCGTGAACAGGAGCAAAGTGCGGCACTTTTGAATATTTAATGGGGCCGCGAGCAGCAACACACCAGTCAGGGTGGTCCGTACAAGTCCTACCATGTCACCGACCCGAGTGCGGTTCTCAATCCGTGATAGCAGGGGTTCTGACCGTCCTCTGCGTCAACAGCAAACTTTTGCATTAGCTACCGCGCCTTTTACCTCGCTCGAGAAAGGACGGGTACATGGGATGTTCTCAGGGGCGTGCTCATGAGGAGTGCGGTGCACAACATACGCGCGCCAGCTTTGTGCGCAATTGTCACGGTCAGACAACGCGATTGCGCACGTAAAGCTGCATCAGTACGACGCGTAGCGAGAGAGTTCCACATTCGATAAATCGAGGCGTAACACCTGTATATCCGCGAAGGGGCTGATGCGACAACAGACAACGAGCGCATGCGAGAACTATGTACGCTCAGCTAGCGGTAGTTGCGCATGCCCCTTTTTACTTTTGAAAATGTCATATTGCGCTACGAATATGCTCAAGATTTGCTAGGGGAGAAGACAGAATTTTGGGGGCAGGATATTTTGACTTCGGGAACGGGTATCAATCTTGGAACCAACATGCCAACTCTTAACATCACGTCTGATACACCTGGGTATGCCTAGGGGACGGATTACATGGAACTCACATAGTTTCGTATATGCTTCAGGTAGCGTAGCGGAATCAGAACATGGGCAGGTGCTCTTACTAACGAATCAGCAAAGTCTATGTAAACTCAAGGTTGACACTATGATACGCCATATGTACTATCGGTGGTACGATTACTCACGTCTAAGCACGTATTCATCATGCCATGTTGTACTCCTGAGCAGCGCGATGAGAGGCGTTGGTTTCTTGTCTCTCCCATCATGTCGGAACTACGTTTATACTGTAACGTGCTTCCCGAAGCAAAATGCTACCTAGGGATAGGGAAGAGGTGAATCGTGTCTCACTAACCTTTCTGCTCACGTCAGTGTGCAGATCCGACAAGAGTTGAGCAGCTTATCAAGCTGCAAGAGCTCGATCAAGTGAGCCCACACTCGACCGAATTCAGCTCAAAACGGGGCAAAGGCACTACCTACTTCAAGCAAGCGTATATTAGATTAGTACTTGACCACGACCATTACTACAGCTTTTAGGCTCGACTATGTGCTCTTATACAAACCGGCTGATCTCAGACTCGGCACATAGCGACACGAGTAGCGTGACTAGGAAACGTCGTCCTTGCCCATGTGGTGTCACAGCATCGGTGTGTCCGCATTCCGTCCATCCCTTGGTGGCTTCTGTCGTTACACAAAGGAGGCCCAGTTTTAGACCTCTCTCGTCATCTTGAGCTAATTATGCAGTTGACATGACGGTGATGCATCCAGTGCTTTTCATGGATGAAGCGCTATCTCCAGGGTCGTGTCTAAATGTACAGACGGAGTACTGCTACTCTCCACATCAAACACACTTTAGGCGTAGCATCTGCGCGTTGTATTGAAGCTTAGTCCTTCGTGAGGTTTGAAAGCACCCGAATGTTCCAGCTCGATGAGTGTACGCTGAGTCTGGTTTTCTTAAAACTACCGCTAATGGGAAAACCCATCGCATTCATCTATACCTCTTGCCCAATGTATGGCGCATGATACCTTATCTGCAGTCAATCGAATCAATGTTTTAACGCATGGTCGTCATTGCCTTGTCCTTACCGACGCGTGTCCCTGATCCGGTTAGCGCACTGCGTCTGTGTTCGACCGCTCGGATTGAATAACATTCCTCCGCCACATATACGGACTTCTTGACTTACTCTACTAAAAACATGTCCACAAAAGTAACGAATGCGATACTCGGTCTGATTTATCTCTTCTCTGACAGCACTCAATCAGCGTTCAAGAGTGAATACCGCTAAAAGCACAGCCAACGGATGCCACTGGCATAGTATGCTAGCACCTAAGAAGCCTCAGTCTCACGATTCCCGAAATCCCTCGTAACCGAACTCGAAGCGCACTATGCCTACGCAATTCATGTTCATTGATTCGAGCAATGGCGGAGTCAACGCGAAGCCAGACAAGATCGTCAGATCGTTCGTCATGAAATCCGCTCGAAACAAGAAGCCCTGGAGTACACGACCGAGGAGTCCGAAGTCCGAAGAGCCACCAACAGCAAATGATCAGCGGAGCTCATTGTCTCAGAAGTGCAGTATTGTTGAACAGAGCTCCGGTAACAGCACTGTCCCTCGGTTCGAATGTAATAGATATTTGGTATCAAACGACCGTTTGCCCACATCGCCAAGCAGTTTGACGAGCGAAAGCGCCTTCTTTAGCCAAGATACTGTTGGAGCATGCGATAGTCCCATCTCGAACCTGACAAGCCCGCAACCCGAATACATGGATGGAGGCTCGGCTCTGGTCCTTTTGATCCCACAGCATGAGCTGTCACCACGCTACAACATGCTCAGCTTGACTACTCTAGGAAACTTGGACTGCTTGGTAGTACCACTAGACATGCATTCAGAAGGACTTCTCCATCGATGTAGGCACATGCTTCATTCATGTGCTAGTGAGATGCTAACATAACGAGCAGTCATCGAGGCTGCAGCACCACGATTAATCCCTGTGGATCCTCATAGGGTTTCACAACGAGCCGGGATGGACTGGATCCAAACATCCATCCAGAGTAATATGGGAGCTCCATTCATCTATGCTGTACTTGCCTGCTCAGCGCGGGCAGTGCAGCTTGACCCTGAAGTCTACAAATGGCGTGCCGTTTCCGAAGTAAATGGCCTGCTTTCAGATCCACGTACAAATACCAATGACACGACTATCGCTGCAGTCCTGATATTGCTAGCCAATGAGGAGGCCGAGCTTGCAGATCCCAAGCGGAGGGGCGACGAGCATAAGTGCAAGTTGACGCGGGCAGCCAATAAAGCCCATCACAATGGTCTGAGAACTATGATCCAGCAAAGAGGAGGGCTCGCGGCCTTGAAGGGAAATCGATTTTTGCAGGTATGCTTGTTAATGTAAGGACAGAATTCTACCCCGCTTCAAATCATGTTCGTCTCGAAGATATGACATGTTTTTTGTGCTCTCAATGAATAACTAAAAACCTCAAGTAATTTTCTGACCAAGTCAACAGGCACAGCATCGCTCAATCTATAACGACTTTCAAGCAACCTTATGCGGTTTTGGTTAACGCCAGTGGCCAAGTGGAGGACTATGCTGTCACCACTAGTCAATCGCCAAGTGCTTTTGCACACGTCTTGCGACCGTTCCGTGAGCTCAATGTCGATCGCTCGCTCCTTAGAATCATCTTCGCCAGCACAGTGTTCGTTGCCGATTTGACAAATTGGTACAGCTGCAGGATCTGCCCCATGGACTCGCTCGACTTACAGAAGCATGCTAGCCTGCTGATGTATCGTCTCTTTGACTGGCATCAGCAGAGCGAATGTAGTTCAGTCGGACGACGTGCACCCACAAGCCCTGTCGACCAGAGTGTTTGCCTTGCCCTGTTAATCTTCCTGGTTAATGCGACGGAGCCGAACGCTGGCCCCCTTGGTCCACGATTGTCCAAGGTGGTTATCAAGCTTCGTCAGTCTCTTCAACGAATACCCATGCTGTGGTGGGACAAGTCACCTGATCTTCTTCTCTGGGTCTTAACCATGGGTGCCTTGGGAGCGGGAAGCTACTCTAGAGCTCATAAGACAAATGGCGATCCTTGCTTGGGGTTCTTTACAGAATACATCAAACTTGCACTCGCTGGCAATTCTGTCCACCAGGGTTCCTCGACAGACCATCTAATCGACATATTGGGATCGTGTTTGTGGGTTCCGTCAGTTTTCAACAAAAGAGTGAGGTCGCTGGGTATGTCCATGGGACTTTGCGGAACATGCATGATAGAGGTTGAGGATGCTCACAGTAGCGAAGATGAGCCGATAGACGGCGAGTATGCACTTGGGCACTCAACAACCTCGAGATTCTTTGCTATGAATAGGCTTAACAGTTAGGGGAAACTTGACCACTGCAGCGATGCGTTGGGTTAGGAAATTGTACATTTTCATCATGTTGCATTTACCATGTCGCGTGACAAGATGTAGTACCTTCGACCGACGTGTGGGTCTGTTTGCATGCACGGTGAGATACGAAATGCGCCTTGTGAACAAGGTCAAGCTCATAGAGCCACTCGTCGCGTCACATACCGCGAGTGATTACGGGCATCCTAGTCACTCAGCAAGCAACTGAAAAGCCCTGGCGTATCACATAACCCGTACCTGTGCCATGTGTCAAGCCATAGAGCGGACCTCAGCCCCATCAGCTCGTTGAGTGGACTAACCTGCGTCTTCCGAGTACTAAAGAGTTTGCGCGTAGTTTATCAGCACATCGGGCAACACTAGGCGAAGATTCTTCCAAGGCTCAGTCAAAAGTTTTGGCAGGTGTCGTGATCGGAGAAACGTAGTCAAGCACGCTAGGAAAAGTCTTCCGCTGGTTTTTCCTTGTTATGCATCATCACAAATCCGAGAAAATTTACAGTCATGTGGTTCGAAGCTTCACCTCGGTGCGGGTCGGCGCGGGCTTGAGGGGCCCACTGCGCCAAACAACCCTGTCGATGGTAAGGAAAAAGAGTTGTGAGGGTCCCGAGGTCGTTGTGAGTAAGTAGTGAGCTATCAAGCGTTGAACCGACGGAGGATCGGAATACAGACGGTGGATATTGCGCCATTGCAATGCGCGACTGAGGGACACTGGTGCATCAAGCAGCTACTGGGTAAACCGTCGACATGCAAAAGTGCACAAAAAATTGACGTTCATGGCAAAAGGCCTCTTGACCTTCCTTCGATGGACGGAATTCGGCCGCGTGTGAAGAACGGGCCATGATACATTTGGAACGGTATAACGGTATCATGAGGTCGAAGTTTCCGGATTGCCTGGATGCCTGATCCGCGTATACCGTTGCAGAGGGACGTAGACACCAACAAGCGCTGGTTTATGATGCATCACGAAGTTGAAGACATGGACGTCTATTGCATGTCCAAAGCAGTCTGACGGCGGTAGATGATGCTGATACAGTCTGAAACAGGGCTGCAAATGCACATCAGATAAGGCTGCCTGGGTGCTTATCGCCGACTGATAGCCCCGCAAATCCGTCTGCAGATCATGTCCCCGGCGATATCATAAGGTACTCTACACAGTAGCCCCCCTTTACTACCGCCTCAGGCAGCCATGGTGCATACGTGCGATATAGCTAGCACTGGGGCATGACGCGCGAAAATGGCACAAAAGAGTCGCATGAAACAAGCATGGTGCTTCTCATTAAGGGGAAAAGCAGCGTTGATGTGGCATAAAACCGTCGCATAATGCGGTGGTAGGGGCTAGACCGGGGCGTGGAGCCAGCGCATCAATGACAAGTGCCAAAGGCTTCTCGAAACATGGTCGTTTATCAAAGGCAATTGGAGGACAGGCCCAGGCTTCGTTGACACATGCGCTGGGTTATGCGTCGTGGCCACATGCACAGATGCACACATGGTAGATGTTTTGTTTCACCATGTTGTCGGTGAGCGAAACGCGGCGCATTTCGCAGCCCCCACTTGGGCCACGTCTTGAATGTTTACACTGAGCATGGCGATAATGGCATGAAGAAGGATCGTAAACCTCATCTGCGCTATGAAACGCGTCGTTCATCTCCCTGAGGAAGGCAAACATGGGGCCCGAGGACGAAGCATATGGTCCACAGCAGGTGTTGCGAGGCGATGGTAGCGCGTGTTTCGAGGCGAGTGGAGATCTGCATCGTGTTTTCCATGTTTGAGTTTGACAGCATGGAGACAGCGTGGAGACAGCTGTGGGAGTCCTTGCGCGAGTGGGTTCCAAGGTTCTTGCGAACAATGCTCGTGGTCCAGATTCCAGAAGTCTCGTCAGCTGGCTGGCGGCATGGCATTGCCTTGGATACGTCGTGCGATGAGGAGTGTCTTGCACGGCATCATGATTCTGCCATGATCCGCCTAGCCAGGCCGCGTTTCGACCGAGCGTGGTAGGGCGTGGTGATGTGGTGCTGGCGGTGCTGACAATCCCAATCGGAGCCATGCAAAGCCCGAGAGCCTTCCCAGGGCAGCGCGCTCGGGATACAACGAACGACGAGTGCCGGACTGACCGGATGATTGTACGCCATACGCCATACGCCCGCCGTGCGTGTAGGCAGAAGTATTGCGTTCTTGGTCGCCTAGCCGACCGGCACACTGCGCAAGGGAGGCTGTTCAGGTACATGTACATACATGCGCAACACGCTTTGCAAGCACAAGTACGAGGCCGCGCATGTGGCTACCTTCAGGCTCTCAGAAGGCTGCATCTGTCCAAGTGCCTTGGCGTCTTGACCGGATGGGCGATTTCTTGCGGGCAGGTTTGCGAGACAGGATCGCTGAGCCATGCGACGTGCGTCCGCATGGGTGGGGCATCTCGATATGATCCGCCAGGGTCTGCCGTGCCGCACTGGCCGCCAAAAGTCGGTCAATCCAAAAGTTCTACCATGCAGGTGCAGGTGCAGGTGCAGGTGCAGGTGCAGGTGCAGACGCAGACGCAGATGTGACTCTGCTCCGAGGACAGAGTTTCACCTGCTGTCCTGCCTACTGCCGAGCGTGACCTGGTGATTGATTAGTATTCAGCTTGCGTCGATAACGAAAACATCACATGGGGTAGCGCAAGAGTATCGTCTTTGTGAGAATGATCAATTCCATGCTTAGCTAAGGCGGGAGTCTCGACCAGCTGATCGGGAGAGCTCATACCGCAGATTCGACCAAATTCCCCCCAACCCTCCCCGTGCTGTATTCCTCCAGTACACCTGAGTAGAGTTTGCTCTTCAATTCGTCCATACCGCTGTGCGGTGCAACCCACGGAAAAAAAAATCGAAATAGGATATAATGCTTGCTCAAAAAGGGACTCGCTCGCTAAAATGCTGGATCATAAATCAAAAGGTCGTAACATGTTGGCCTAATAACTTGTGATGAGCGGAGCCGAGTCCATGAAAAGTGGTTGATCCTCCATGACATGTGTTTGTTGCTTGTGGCTGTAAAAGGAGGTTGTGATGATTGCCTCTTTTCCTGAGAATTGTAGCGTTGAGTTGGGTGGTGAAGCGGGCGGCGACTCGTCGTCCGAATCCTCCTCGTACGTGAGCTCGGGTGGTGATTGTGATTGCGATTGTGACGAGACACGGGTGAGGGCAAGGTCTGAGTCGTCCTCCATGTCGTCGTAGAAATCCTCATCTTCGTCGTCTAATTCCATTGTGGAGATGTGCACGGGTGCTTGGGCGATGCGGCGCGGCATGGGTAGCATGTCGAAGTCCTCCTCACACTCTGATTCCGAGTCAGAGTCCGAGTCGTCATCGTCTTCCTCTTCAACAATGCTGTCGGCCCACTGGATGTGTCGAGGCTCCTCAGCCTTGGAGGCCTTGGCCATTGTCTGGTTAAACCATGCTTCTTGCTGGCGCTCGGCGTCTTGGAGTTCGATCATGAGGCTGTCGAGAAGGTTTGCGTGGCCAACAAGAAGGCGGAGGTCGTGGTCGGCCCGGCAAGCCTCCTTGCCCAGCTTTGAGCGGGCAGAGGCGGCGATGTAGTAGGTTTGGGTGAGCGACATCTTTTGCTTCTTTTGTGGTGGTGAAGAGACAAAGTGGGAGCGGGTGGTCTCGGCGGAGATGGGCTCAAAGGAGGTTTGAATGCGGAGATGTGATGAGGAAGGCATGTTGTTATGAGGCAGAAATATATTTGCCTAAAGATTGTGAGTCAGTTATGTCAATGACTGGGAGAGCGAGGCTTCACGAACCTTAATGTAATGACCAATCGAAGGCAGGTGATCCGAGCTTGGGTATGACCAGGACTGATGTAGTGCAAATGTCGATGGTGCTAGACAGGAAGCAGAAGCGAGACTGGCTGTTGAGGGTCGAAGGGTTTGGATGTTTGGATGTTTGAAGGTGAAGCTGAGCAACTATAGTGGGCTTTGTCGAGCGGGTATGGGTAGTCTTATGTTCCAAGGCAGACGGAGGATGACCACGAAGCATAACGGCCGCTCGGCCAAGGACCGGGGGAAACAAAGTCAATAATTCCGAAGGCGAGCGGTGAACCCTGGCGCGATGCGATGATTCACAAGCTGCAAGTGTGATGGCGCGTGCGTAAGCAAGTAAAGCCTAACTCCATCCCTGCTCGGCCGGGTCGTTGTCTGGTACGAAGCGACTCTACGTGGTACGCTGGCGGCTGGCGGCTGGCCGACGGAGACGACGGACATGTGTGCTTTTGCACCGCGCAGCGATTACCCATCCGGCGTCTTTGCCCGGCTTTTACTCTTTCATTATCATTATGATTCATTTCAGGACCAGCTCATCTGCATCATGGTTTGCGTGCATAGGAGCGGTGTTGACTTTGCACACTGGCCCTGCTAATTAGCATGCGCTGTCACACCAGGGCGCCGTGTACGGGCCTCAGGATGCCTGGCTGCCAGTGCTCTCGTAAGGCGACAGGCTCAGCCTGCGGTTCAAAGCCACGGGCGTCCCCACTAATTAGCAGAGCGGTCAGCCCTTCATCTGTGGCTGGCGTTCAGACGTGGCCCCGTTCGCACTCGCGTCGCGCACTCTCATTCTCGCCTGTTCCGGCTGCGACAGTTGAACGAGCGAACACGTCCCTTGTACCGCATTTCAGGTACCATTTGTTGGACGTTGGACAGTTGCAACAAGCTGCTGAGCTGCTGAGCGGCATGCCCACATGCTGTCGCGGGTCTGGTGCAGACGGCGACTGGACGATGCGTTCGCCCGATGACCGTTTCTCCATGTGCGCTCCTCATCTCGGACGAACTGAAGCAATCTTGGTTCTGCTGCCTAGCGCAAACTCACGATGCGGCTTTGTCGGTGTCCTCGACCTCCAAGCTCCGGCGGACGGCGGACGAAGCGGGGTGCAACATGCAGCCCGAGCCGCTTCGACATTGTCGTTCCACGTCACGAGCGTCGACTGTCGGCCAGATTACAAAGTCAGGCACGCTGGCCGTGGATCCTCTGACTGTTGACAAAAGGGCGCAGCACACATGTACCATCTGAGTCCACTGTTGCAAAATCCGCGTCCTGGCTGTGACTTTGTCAGAATGCTGAACAATCTGTCCTGACAAAGCCGCTAAACCGATCGACGGCGCTATCCCGATGACATGATCATGCACATCTCTCAGATGCTTTCGCTTTTCGCTTGTTCTGATCATCTGCATCCGTAATAGGAAACCCTTCTCCCAAAGTCCCCCCGCAATCGGCCGTACGAGTAGAGCTGCTTCAAACACTTCTTTGGTCTTTGTCGCGCCTTTGTCTGCAGCCCACTTCACCGGTCCAGATACGTCCAGCCCAACGTGCTCACCATCTAGCCTTACTGCAATTCTTTCTTTCGGCACGAGGAGACTTTTTCTGAGCTCCACCCTTCTCCACTCCGCTCGCCAAGCCTTGTTGACCTGTTCTGTCAACTCAAAATTGTCAATCTTGACTCAGCTGCTCGCTTCGCATACCGGAAGGACACTACTGCCCAAGGAAGCCTCGACAGTGTGCATTCTTCCTACACCGCACAGCCCCATAGCATGTACCATCGCTTTGGGAACACGTCGCACAGCAGCCAACATGCAGCTTAAGTGCCTGTCATCTCCCCAGCAATCCAGCGCCTCGGTGTACTCTTAATAGCACTCACCGCTGGACTCGTGCGAGCCTGGAGTAGTTCCCGCCAACACCGGATTTGATGCAACCCGCCCATGTCACCATGCTACTGCACTTCGCCTAAGAGTATCGTGAATATCCCTCTGTCCTCTTTGGAATGTGACTCAGCACTTGCGCTCATGTATCAGACAATGCTGGACTCGAAGCTGAATTAGTCCAGCACAGTCAGAGGACGTTGGCGAAACACAAGAGCATATTCGGAATATCTTCATGAATCCGCCTCTCTCTTCGCTACAGACTATTTAGCGTTGTAGGTTCTAGTCACGATGCATGAGACGCGACTTGATGCATGTCGTACTGGCCTGTGCTATCTACAGTATATTGTCCGACAAGGCTGGGCATCTTCAATGACTTATTGTGACTGCATTGTGCCCTTGAACGAATTTGAATACATCCAGATCACACTGTCCCGTGCTCGATCTCATTCCCACAAGCCCTGCTTCAGTCTATTTTAGACTGAACGCCACAACGTCCACGAGAGCAATACTGTAATGGTAGCTGCTGAATCTCAAAGTTTTTGAAATATGTAAGATTTTCGCTTGCACGAACGAATGTGTAAACAGCATATAGCACATACAATCCATGCCGCACCCCCAGTCGCACCCTTCGTTGCCTGCCTTCAGAGCCAATCAAAGCATATAGCCGACAGTATGGTAAACCTTGAGAGCGGTGCACTCTCCTCCAAAACTTACGGGTATGTAGCCATGTACTTCTGTGATTAGAGAGGGCCGACAGTGGACGCGCGAATCGCGCGAATCAACCTCGGCAAAGCTGGGCTCGCTGCGGAGCTTCACCTTTACGGTACGCGTCTGCCGACCCCGTTCAAATTGCCAAAGACCCCCAAGAGAATTCTTCGAATTGACTGTCTCACACGCAGTTATAGGAGCTTGAACTGTAATTTTCTAGACGATCCACAGATTAGCGATACAGTTGAGATATCAAGATGGGCAATGAAGCAGGTCCCGGTGTCGGCTTCGAGTTTCCTTCCTTTGAGGTGACATGGTTGAAGCGCGACCTTTTGCTATTCGCATCAAGCATTGGAGCTACATACCCAGACGAGCTACACTTCCTCTATGTGAGTCCAACAGCCAATAACAGCCCATTACATCTTCCCTATCTAGGGACAATATACAACGTCTCGAGGCAGCCCTGCTAACGCTTTTGTAGGAGCTTCACCCGTCCTTCGCTGCTTTCCCGACTTACCCCATTCTCCTCCCGTTCAAACATACCGACCAAGAAGTTATCGACTTTTATGCGCGCAGTAATAGCACTCCGATCAAGGGTGTACCAAAATTTGACACCAGGGGTGTTTTGGATGGCGAGCGTAAGATGGAGTTTTTCAAGCCTCTGCCAGTAACTTCAGAGGGCCGAAAATTTGAAATCAGAAGTAAGGTGTTGGGTGTGTACGACAAGGGCAAACCAGGTACGGTTGTCGAGACAGAGCAACGTCTTGTGGACGTGGAAAGCGGCGAGACGTACTCGAGGGCGGTAGGTAGCGGCTTCTACGTTGGGCAAGGAGGCTGGGGTGGTCCTAAAGGTAAGCATGTTCCAACCATGGCCATGTTTGGAAACGCGCACACACATGTGGTATGCTGACATATATGGCACAGGTCCCAAGGTTCCCAACTACCCACCTCCCGACCGCGCACCTGATGCGACACGCGTCTATCAGACCACCTTGGAAACTGCGCATCTCTATCGCCTCAATGGCGATTATAATCCTCTCCATGCAACCCCTGAGCCCGGCAAGAAGATGGGCTTTGGTGGCCCTATCATCCATGGTCTATTTTCGTGGAATATGTCAGCTCATGCAGTCCTACAGGCGCTCGGCGCCAGCAAGCCTGAGAACATGAAGGAGTTCCAAGCTAGGTTCGCAGCGCCCGTAAAGCCTGAGGATAAGCTCATCACAGAGATGTGGCGGACAGGCGAAAAGGCTGGTGATGGATTCGAGGAGATTCGCTTCATTGTGCGAGTGGAAGGTGGGAAGACTGTCTTGACGAATGGAAGAGCCTTGGTAAAAGTCCAAGGTGAAATCAAGGCGAAGCTGTAAAAGGCGCAATTGCGTAGCCATCAGTCGTGAAGTATATACAAATATGTACAGGCCATATTGCGCAACATTTATTCAGGTCGTGATGCGATCGCCGTGTTACTGCGCTGAAATTTCAGAATGTCGAGCTCCGAGGAACGTAGCCACACAAACAGGAAAGAGTACTCTACGGCCTTATTAGCCGAGATTGATCTGATAAGATGAATGCGCACGTCACCTACACGCTGAATCCCTCTCCAACTCCAAACAGCACACATTGAGCTTGAAACACTTTGCACAACGGTCGGAACGAACGGCATTAACAACGCTTCGCGCCTGCCTGAACCAGCAGGACTCAGCTGCCAGAGTTTCATCTATTTACGCGTTGAAACATGAGGGGCTGACGTCTGCACTTTATCTCCTTAGCCGGTTGCAACTTTTGCGATTTGACAACCAACGCTCGACGACCAGCGACATGCCAAACCAGTGATGGCGACAGCAACGTGAACGTAAAGTTCCACTTCCCGATGCCACTTTGCCAAAGGCCACAAACCGATAGAGCGACCGCGTAAAGCTGCACAACAGTAGCTTTCGTATCATCGTTTTATACCACATCATCTGGCAACATGTTCAACGCCTTACCATCCGCCCTGGCACTCCTCTCCGTCCTCCTTCTCGCGCAGACTGGTCCATCCAAAGCATACAAACCTCTCTCGGACAGCTTCCTACGCGCCATACCATCACCTGGCCAACATATTGATCCAAAAGATGGGGGACTGCTCGCACCAATTCTCATCCCACGCGTTCCGGGAACCCCGGGCCAAATCGTAGCGCAACAGCATTTCGTCAACTATTTCCAGGAACAGTTGCCAAATTGGACCTTTGAGTGGCAGAATAGCACATCTACAACCCCGACATCTGGAGACACGGAGCTGCCGTTCGCGAACTTGATATTTAAGCGTGAGCCACCGTGGGTCAAGCCGGGGCAGGCGAATTTGCTCACGTTGGTCGCGCATTACGACTCAAAGTACCAACCGGATGGTTTTATTGGCGCGACAGACAGTGCTGCCCCGTGCGCCATGATGATGTTCGTCGCTAAAGTGGTAGATGGATATGTGCAGCGCATGTACGACGAGATGGAAGAACTTCAAGAAGGTGGCACAGTAGAAATGGACATGGGTGTCCAGATTCTATTCTTGGATGGTGAGGAAGCATTTGACAGGTGGACAGATGACGATAGTCTGTATGGATCGAGGTACGAGAACACCTTCCCATACTTGGAGCTGTTGCAAGTCGAAGGATAGTATGTTGATTGACTTTTACAGGGCCTTGGCACAGCAATGGTCCGTCTCACCCAACCCACCGTCCGCCAAATTTTACAAGTACCGCACTCCACTCGAGCAGATATCCCTCTTCCTCCTCCTCGACCTCCTCGGTTCTGCCTCACCCCGCGTACCCTCGTATTTTCCCACCACACATTGGGCATATAAACGCCTCTCTACCATTGAGACGCGGATGCGCGACCTTGGAATCCTCGAGTCGACGCCTTCTGAGGCCTTCTTGCCAGACGTTAACGGAACGCAAGCATGGGGCGGGATAGAGGACGATCATTTGCCATTCATCAGTAAAGGCGTAGATATTTTGCACGTTATACCAAGTCCGTTTCCAGCCGTATGGCACACAAGCGATGATGACGGAGATCACCTAGATATGCCGACAACACGGGATTGGGCGAAGATAGTGGCGGCATTCACGCTGGAGTGGTTAGACATGATGGAAGTCTGGGATGAGCCTGAAGTAGGACAGTGACGTTGAAGGTAGTAAAAGTACCGAGAACTCGAGAAACCGATCAAGATCGCGCCCTTGAGGAAAACTGAATAGCGACTACCTGTGACACTCCAGATGTGGAAGTCGGGTGATAATCGAGGCGATAGCTACGGCCGTTTAACTTCAAGGCCTTTCCGATACCTTGCCTCGCCGCAGTAAGCCTTTGAACATATTCAGGCAAGCCCAAGACGCATGATCGCTTTATAACAGTGCTTCGAATTCATGTACAGGGCGGGGCACATATGATCAACAAATTCCGGCTCTACATCTAGATAGGAGTTCCTGGTAGCATACCGGGTTGTCATCCGAACCGGGACGTAGGAGGCCTGCACAATGATTTGCAGGCAGTCATATCCTAGCTTTTCCAGACACTTTGGATTTGTACCAGTGAACATGTGCCCTTGTCATTTGTCGTGGTTGCTTGATCATCAGTGGTAACTTCATGTCCAAGGAGGGCATTATTTCGCGCAAAAGGCGAAGTCTAGATTGCAAGAATTATATCCACTGTGCAATCGATGTCCATCCCTCATGATGGGAACTTGGGATTTCGTCGACATTGGTCCCAGACTTGTTCAGCAACTTTTCAGCAACAGAATTCTAGCCAGAATCCCGCCTTGTCATACTCTGGTGATAATCATGCTAGATGATGTAGCTTCTGGCCCGGATTTGGAACCCGGTGGAACGACTGTCGGCGCCTCGTGTTGGAGAGGAGGTTGAACGGCTGCATGTCGGAATCCCATGGATCAAGAACCAGATTAAGTTTGGTGTACTGAAGTACCTGTAGCTGTGAGTTGGAACTCGGTGGAGCAGCAGCAGCCTGGTCTGAACGTCGCAGTCGCAGCGAGGGGTCACCGTCTGGACGTCCTTGGAGAAACAGCCTCCTCATCACCAAATTGCTGATTTAAACAGGGCCGCAACCTGGATCCTCCTGGAGCAACAGCCCCGTCATTTCCGAGTCGCTGATCTGGACAGGGCTGCAGTTTGGACTTCTGTTGAACCTCATCGTCGGCGAATAGCATCATCTCTCTAAGCGTCTATGATGTGCGTATCGACGGGAATGCTGTTTCGACTGCGTGCTCCGTGGAGCCCCCTTTCGAGTTGAAAGTGACTGCGAGCTCAGTTCCGGACCCAACCGTTTCATCCCAGGAAAGGTGAAGAATGCGGTTCATGAGTGTAGTCTGCAAGCAATGTGCCAAACACTCATAGCTGTGTTTGACCTGAACGAACCAACCAAGTTGCAAGTCCAGCAAGAACGTTTGGGTTGGCCTGAGTCTAGGGGTGAGGTAGGATGGGATGAGTCTAGCGTCTAGAAGAGAGGTACGGTGCGGTGGAGGGATAAGGATGCAATGACAATGGGCAATCTGTGTCTTGTATTCTGCGGCGCAGTGACCTATGCTCTTATAACAAAGGAACGAAATCGTCCTACACGACGCGAAGATGGCTTATCCCTGGAACTAGGATGAATTGGCCGATTAGGGTCGAGGACACAAGGTCAGGAACAAGGCTCATAGGCATAGCGGGTACACACGCATAGCGGAAAGACTTTGAAGAAAGTGCAACATGAGTTTTCACGCTATCAGAATTCTCTCCTCATATTATGAACTCGGGAATTAGCTTGGTATCATATACTGTGGTAATCTCAACATCTGCTTGGCCAGTAGCATGTCAAACGGGAACGCCCACGAATCCTATTCTGGGTTGCGCTCTTGCACCGTCAGTGGTCTCGCCTCCCCACTGACTCCTCCATTCGGCCTCTTCTTGCTTCGCAAATGTGAACGCTTCACGCTCCTCGGGCTTCATATTCTGAAGGTCTTCGTCATCCAACTCTGGTAGTCCATTCGTGCCCACGTCGATGAAATTTGCGTCTGGTCCAGGCAAGCCCAATCCTGCAAAGGGGGGCTGTTGGAAGAAGGAATCTACGACTAGATACTTCTGGTGCACGAGTGGAGGCACGTCGGTCACTTCGGGCGACACTTCCTCCCATCGCGCATGAGTAGGCTGTGTCACTTTGGGGTAGCACATTAGGTTGGTGTGGGGGTCGTACACGCCTTCGAGGTTCGCTCTGCGCAATGCAGATATGTTCGAGTTGAAGCGACTGTGTTGTGTTAGCAACCTTTTCAGGTGTTGCAGCTGCTTGTGCATCTTACCTTGCAGCACGGCCGTGTTCGAATTGCCAGTTGGCGGAAGTGATATTGACCTTCCGCTTGCCTGGCAGTGGCTTGCCGTTTGCTGTTGGCACACTGGGCACGCCGGTATGGTAGACACTGCTCGCGCCATGCCAAGCGACATACTGGTTTTTGTTGTATGCTTCGCCGGGTGGCGGCAGTCGGTCGTTGGGGTCGGCGAGCTCACCCTCTACGGCGCCCTGCTCCTTCGCTTCGGCAACATAGTAGTCGTCGATGACTCTCTTGCCGCCGATGATGATGCGCGCGCCAAACTCGCGGAAGACGGAGCGCGCAGTGACGACACCGATGGAGCGCCCCTTGTACGAGTGCGGAATGATTTCGCGGTCGATCAGATCCCTCTTCTCGTTGTCGTCGATGATGACCTTGTAGAGCTTCAGGTGCTTGGTGAAGAACAGATAACTGTCCCTGAAGCCACAGCAGCGCGCGGGCTCTGTCGACAACATGTACTGGCGCTCTCCGCGGCCCTTGATGGTGAAGATGCGCACGCGGTAGTCGCGGCCGCCTTGGAGGTTGCCGAGCTTGTCCACCTTCTGCTCACCCTCGTTGTCTTCAGGGAGATCGACTTCATCGTTCACGACGTCCATCATCGTGCCCTCCTTGTCGATGGCGACGCGCGCAACCTGCGGCGCACCACCCTTCGGCGGACGGCCTCTGCCAAAGCCAGCAGGCCGGCCACGCTTGCGCTTGATGGGGGTGCCGCTCTCGGACGTGTTATCTTGCTCGACGACATTCCAGTCTGGGGGCCTGTTCTTGGGAGGCCGGCCCAGCCGCTTCTTGCGCGGGAACTGGTGGATCACGACTGGCGACGGGGAGCGCTCAGAAGCCACTTCCTCCTCCTCGTCGGCCTCTGGCGCGGCGGACTCGGCGTCGTCCTCTTCCTCCTTGGGCGTGTCTGCGCGGGATACTGGTGCGTCGACCATGTCGTCATCGGTGTCTTGTTGTGGAGTCGCGCTTCGTACGGGGGTGCTGCGCCGGGCTGCAGCTCGTGAAGGTCGGCCGCGCGCCATCGTGGACAAGTGGGAGAAGCTGGATCACGGCTCGCACGTGAGCCGATCGGGGTGTGCAGGGTATGCAACGTGAGTGTGGATTATTGCGTACGTGCCAGGACAGGTGAGGGTGGTGGAAGTCGCCCGGGCGATGTTCAATGCCGTGTTTGCTCAAGTGAAGGGCATCCACAATTGCGACCAGGCGCGACTTTCGTGTCGACACGCGCTAACGAGCGGGCACGGGCCCTTCACAGTCACGTGTGCAACGTCTGCTCGTAGATCACATGACGTCCACACGTCCACTACCTACGAAGGTCCGTACTGTGTCTGTACCAAGTCGGTCGAGGAGCAGTTTCTCGGGGAATGCTTTCTGTGTCGTCACGACGCGTCCAAGCAGTCCCAAGAGCCATTCACTTCCGGATGAACACATTACAATTTACCAAGTATGATTCACGCTCAACCTATAGGCATCAACATTTGCATCACGGGTCGAGCTACCTATTGCATGACGATTCTACTTCCAGGTAGACATCCATAAGCTTCGGTGTCGTTCATCGAGGCCGCGAGAGAACCGAAATGATGGTCAGCATCGCAAGGCAGTGCCGTTTCTTGCGCCGTGATTGGCCTGAATTGTGTTGCCTGGGAACGGCGTTGAAGAAGGCAACAACTCCTGCACAGACACCATCATGCTGCATTGGCTAAACCATGATCTGGTGCATGCTCGTACGCTCCCGAAGGTGCTTTGCTTGTGCAATCATGGACCATGTCGTAGCGGCGAGGCAGAAGCAATTCCAAGTTGGGAGTCTGCTGCAGAAAGCGGCCGCCAACACGGGGCACCGAAGTGCAACAGTCCACGGGTGTCCGGGAGCGATTATTCCGCCGCCGTCTCAAACAAACGTTCAATCAAGACCGAACCCAAAGCCTAGCTGCAGTGGCAAGCCGTTGCAAATGAGCCCTCGTGCATGTGATGATGCGAATTCTGAGGGCAATATGCAGCAGGCTAAACTTTGTATGCGGCTTCTTCTGTAGCTCCCCTCGTGCTTCCAAGGCAGGGACTTTACCCCAGGTTGCGCGAATCTTCCGGTAGTGCAGGCAAATAGGGACCAGAGATAGATTGCACGACTGTGGGGGACATTGCAGTTCAGTGGGCGCCGTGGTTAGCGACCCGGGAAAAATAGATTGCAATTATGGGGTGCAGATGCTTCCAGAAGGTAGATGAAGGAAGCAGCCAAATTGCATGAGCCGACTATGTTACTGCGTGTATAGCGACATATTGCGGACAATAATCAGGGAGCAGAAGAGTAGCTGGACCGAGCAGTTGACACACGGGTTTCCAGGGGCTGACCACCGCGCTGACGGCATCTTACGACATGCACCTGTTTCGTGTCGCCACAGAGCTGCAACTATGTTACAGGTGGGTCAGTCAGCTTGGCCCACTTGGACCTCGTACTGCGGAGTATGCGGAAGGTCGTAGGTTCAGTTGTTGGCCGACTTAGCGCAACATGCGAAGGGTGTGCTGGTAAGAAGGAGTAAGCACAACTTCACTACCCCCTCCCCCCCCCCTGACAGGCACGATGGCCCAACACTACAAAAGAATGCATCGAGCGCGGTTGGAGAGCGCGCGCAGCATTTCGGAGACCGGCCGTGCTCCCTGGATAGACGACGAGCCAGGGATGATGCGGTAGTGAAACAGGCGGGCCGCGGCTGAGTGGTTAGAGCAGAGGCGAGGAGGGTCCAAGGGCGTTCTTGGTGAAGGATCGGTACTCGGCGCTAAATTAAGCAAGTGCGCGGCTCAGCCCCGATGCGGCAAGCGCTGCTACCAGGGGCGCAGCTGCCTTCTAGATAAAGAGCACTTGAGGCCACGCTGTCCAGTTCGCCCTCAGCCAGCTCATATTACAACCCCCGACCACCACCCCGCCAGATGCACGCTCCTACGCATCGACAAACCACAACATCATGGGGATGGACCAGCAACAGCAATTCGACTCTTATTTCTCCCAAGCCATGACCACGCCGACCATGATGGCCTCTGCGCCAATGACACCCCCCACCCACGACCAAGTCCCCACCACCATCAAGATGGAGGATCTCCAGGTCCCCTACGACACACCTTCACCCGCACCCTCATCAGCCCACGACATGTCACCGTCTTCGTCGACACCGGCGCCCACGGGCTCCGACGGCAAGCCCGTCAAGAAGCGCAAGTCGTGGGGCCAGGTACTCCCCGAGCCCAAGACCAGCCTGCCCCCACGCAAGCGCGCCAAGACAGAAGATGAGAAGGAGCAGCGCCGCATCGAGCGTGTGAAGCGCAACCGCCTCGCTGCCCACAACTCACGTGAGCGCAAGCGCCAAGAGTACGAGGTCCTCCAGGCCGAAAAGGATCAGATGGAGGCCGACCTCAAATCTTACAAGGAGAGGATGGCCCAGATGGAGGCCGAGCTCAAGTTCTATCGGTCTAAGTACCCCGGAGACGCTCCAGACACCGTCTTCGACCTCTCCTCGTCCACATCCGTCAACGACAACGGCGAGACCATCTGCCCCGCGCGGACGTCGGCATCGTTCCCAAGCCCCATCTCCATGGACTCGATGGACTCACCCCGAGACTCATCCTGCCAGCCCGAGACGCCCGCCTCCACCTTCGAGGCCGCCACCCCCGAATTCGACTCGACACAATATCCTGCCGCGATATTGTGCGACCTGCAGTGTCAGTCGGATTCGGTTACAACGGCGGGCTCCCCTCGGTGGGCAGCGATCTTGGCCTATCTCACTTTATTCAACCTCACCCTACAGTCGACGAAAAGCCTGTTGTCCTCGACAACCTCTTCGACTTTGACCAGTTCCCCGAAGGCTCTACTTCATTGGACCAGTCACAGCAACCCGCTTTCGGCATGGTTGACTCTCATGTCGATCTCTTTGGTGGCTCCCTCTTCGGCCACGGCCCCAGCTCAACCCCTTTCAGCTTTCCTGACAGTTTTGATGCAAAGTTCTCTGACTTGCAGAGTGCCTCTGGCGCAACTTATGTTAGCGACGAGGCTCTCGCAGCGGAGCTCTAGCGTCGAGACTGTCGACGAAAGGCCCACAAAGGGGACGAGCAGGGCTGGGCCTGTTAACGGTGCCTTTATTCGATCACGACTGATGAAGTCTTCTCGGCGGAGACAAGTAGGGCGGCGTAGGCATGTAACACCACTAAAGCGAGGACTTGGACGGTTCACGGGGTCATCACGGGGCAGGGAAAATATGGCGAATGGAGTCTTGAGCGATTGAATTCACTCTTGTAGAACATGCTCGTTTATGACTTGACATTGGACTTGGTAACCACTTGAGGCGGACAAGATAGATACACCAAGGGCTGGTGCCTTTCATGCAGCCCAATTCACCCATGTTCCATCACTTTGAATATTTTGTCTGAGCCCCTTATTTGTGCTTCTGCGGCGATCCATGTGCGATGATGCTATTTTCTCCACCAGCCAAAACCAGGCGTTCCGCTTGGCTGGTCTGGCTCGGCTGAAAAAAGCACTACAGCTGCGCCCTGACGTACATTGCGCCTTCTTGAACGCCGTACCAACACTGCGCCGTCCCGCGCGCAGCACTGCAGTACGTTCTATCCATAGCTATCCACTGTCGAATGCCGAGTTAGCAAAATATAGTAATTTGCTATTTTGAGTGCGCGAGGCTTCTCGGTCTCCGGAGGTCTTCGCTTCGCTTGCCAACTCACACATCAACACACGTGCAACCGCTTCACGACACCACTTGCATGGATATTTGCTTCGTTGGGCGACGTCTTTACATTCTTGACTTCACCAGGACATGCCTTCGTACGCTGTCTAGACCGTGCTGCACGCGCGGCTCCAAGTCCACAACGTGCTCTCTTGCATAGCTGGGACATAAGTATGCCATGCCATGCTGCCAACACGTCCTACTGCGATGATCCTCGACGAGGACTCATTCCTCCCTGGTCATGACTCCGGCGCCGCCTATTTTGTAGCTTGATCGACAGGCGCCGCCTTGTTGCTGTCGCTCGCTGCGCTGCCCTGTCCAGTGTGACCAGCCTTGGGTGCGTCGCCGCCTCCTGAGCCAGAAAGACCTTCGATTGCTAATATCTGTTAGCATTCATTGCTTAATTTAGGTCCTCCCAGGAGTGATGCGTACCTTCACCCTTCTCGATCTCGGGCATGGGTGCGACGTTGTTCTTGGCGTGCTGTAGAGTGTTCTGGAGTCGTTGTTAATATGGCACAAAATATTGCAGAGGTAAAGTCTGTAACATACATCTCCGGAGCTACCGTGGATGATGTCGTTGCCCTCGATGGGGCCGTTGTCGCTTGATCCGTCTCCGTTACGAGGCATGTTGTACGATATAAGGCGGGTGGTTTGGTTGTGGTGGAAGAAGTTTCAAGTAGTAAATTGTTACCTAGGTATGATAAAACTATGTGTGGCTGGATGTTACTTATGTACTTCAATACATTACCCATGGTTTTGTTCTTTGGTGTTTTCGTCTGACGTCACGGTGATGCTGTATTGTCTTCCGACCCACACTTTGCCATAAATTCTTTGAAGATCTGTTGTTAATGTGGAGCGGGTGTTCCTGAACATCGGGTAGAGTAGGGGTCAAGCACATGACCATGCAATACAATACGCATGCGATTGCTAGATCTTTGCAACGGACAGCCTAGTCCAAGGAGTTATAACCGTAACATCGTCCAGTCGTGCAAACGCGACATGGCACGGCTGACGGAACACTCATGATACACAGGAAGCTAAAGTGCGATACAATGTGCTGACGCGACAGTTTATTCGGAACAATTGTAGGCTTTCTCTTCGAAACGCGAAGCAGCTGTGACCAGACAATATTCACGAACCCACCTTCATCCTAATGCTCTTACACCACATGTATTGCAGGCTGCCATTTACGACGAACAGCGAAGAAGGGCATCTAATAGCCCGGAGCTGTAAACTGTATCGGTAGGCTTGAATTGCGACAGCAAGGCTCTGTGTATAGCCTCAGGCACTCTGTTCGCTTTTCATCTTGAGGGTCAATAGGTCGTATGAATTGCCAGACTTTGTTTACCATGCCAAATGCCAGATAACTTCAAGACGGAAATCGCATTGCCTCAATCTTTGCGCTCGTTTGCCGGCCTTCGATCAACTCTGAAAGTACCATTCCCGTGCCAGGAGCATGCGAAATACCCCATGCACCGTGTCCTGCTGCAATAAAAACTCCTCCTTTTGGACCAGGCCGAGTTTTGATCCCACCCAGCTTCCCATCTGGTATCCTTGATACAATTGGACGTCCACTTGAAGTCACAGGACGGAAGCACTGTCGACCAAGATTAGTCGTGCTCGCTAACAATCTCAAGAACAAACTCACCAACGCCTCGCGCAATACGTCAAAGTCCTGGTCAGGCACAACTGCTACCATAGCTCGCGCACATGACTTCAGCTGGTTGATGGACTCCCCGCTAGCCTTGACTTCAGTCGCGACATCAGGTAGTGGAATGGTGGTGGTCGTGAGGCCTGCAAGATACAGCTCCCCTCCAGTCCGGGCAAACCATTCTGGCGAGAAGCCTAGTGTATCTGTTGCAAATACGGCATGGCACGATCCATTATCGGCTTCGGTGGGCTGGAAATGCGGATTCCGTATGAGTAGGGAATAGCCGCCGAGTGCAGAGATCGGAAGTCGCGTTGTCGATGTAGGAAATAGAGCACTGAAGACGCGAGGCGACCATGCGCCAGATGTGATCGCTAGACGTGTGCATGGTACTGCAATAGGTAAGCTGCGCCGCTCTGTGTAGAGCATATTTCTTACGCTCTGATACTACGCCATCTTGGCTTATGCGTATTCCACCCAATACACCACTCTCATCTCGTGACAGTGACAGTGCTCTCGCAGGATTGTGCACTTCCACGCCTCTCTCCTGACACCTTGCCAATAGCCACTGACAAAATCTTAACGGGTCAATCTGCGCCGTGGTTCCACTCCCACTTATGACTTCCATGGCTCCCTCCTTCGTGCGTCGCAACCATTGTGGCCCACCTTCCCCCGCTTCCCAAGGACTGACATGACAAGACAGCTGTGCTCTACTCGTGCCGCTCTTCATCCAGTCTTCACCACTCCCACTGACCGCCTCTTCGCCGTCCTGGCTTAGTGATATAGCAATGCTATCTGAATAGCCCCATTTTGACCGGCCATTGTGCGACTCGGCGAGCTGTGCGTGTAGGCTATACGATAATGCGCCGAGATCGGCTACAGAGGGAGCAAACCCTAAACGTATTGTCAGACAATAAGTACAACCAAGGACAGTTGACGAATTGAGATATGCCGTACAATCCGCAGCTAGAAAACCACCAGCAAACCCCGATGCGCAATGGAACAACTCAGGACTCGCATCGATCAAGTGTATACGCCTCGGGTTCGTATTGCCACTTTGCGACAAGAAGTAAGCAGTGCTCAGGCCAATTATACCACTTCCAAGGATAACTGTAGTCGTTATTTCGGAGTCGACTGTCGCGCCCATTTTGTTTACGGGCTGGGCTGGAAAGGGGCATATACTTTTTACAAACAACCAACTTGCATACTAACAACCGCACACGCTTTTATGGGAAAAAATAGCAAGATCGCCTCCTTGCGCATGGCTCCGCGCAGCCATGCCCATGATGCATCACTTTCGTTCCATCGTTGAGGGGGAATCCATGGCAAAATGTAGAAAGCATCGTACGAGCGTGACCCCACAGGTTTTTTGAGCGCTAACGTGCAGCTGGTGAGCCCATATGGCCTGATCAATTACATGACCTACCACGGCTTGCCTTTTTGAGTCGAGGACAATCGTTTAGGTATGCGGAAGTCGAATGACATGGAGGAGACGATGATTCATTTGCGTAACGATCGCGAATGCATTCAAGTGGAGGAGAAAGGCGAGGCTAAACATGTACGTGGCTGAATTAAAACTACGGATGTGCTATGGACTGCTCGCTACAAATGAACACCCTGGCAATTGATCACTGCGTTCGTCGGGATACTCGACTGTTCCACCCGCCTTATCCAATAATATCAGAAATCCGCAAAAGCGACTCATGCACCCAGACTGTGGTTCGCCATGTCGTTGGCCAGCTGTACGTCAGCAACAACACCCTCCAGTATCTCGTCGCTGATACCCGAGGAGCCTTCGTCCTCCAAGGCTGCATATGCGCGAATGACCTCCTCTAATGTCTCGTGGTCTCGTGCCATGGCAGCAGACTCCTCTGCAAGCGAAGCCACATCAAAACCTGTCTTCACCATGCAGGTGGTCTTGAGCGGCGATCCCGGGACTGTCGACGAGGTGGACGGACGAGCGGAGCTCGAGCTTTGTGTATCACCGTAACCAGTGCCATCATAGAGGCTGCCATGGGTACCCCAGGTGCTCTGAGCCGGCTTTGGGTCCATGTCGAGGACCGGGAAAGATTCGACGTTCAAGTCAGCAACCCGCTTCTGCATGTCCCTCTGTGCCTGCGCCTGCCGATACGGATATTTCTGGTGAGAGGGCATCTGGTTCGTAGCCATTTCCTCGGGATCCTCGTTGAAAAGAATGTGCTCAATGCCAATGGGTGATGAGCCCTGACCCATGGAAGCCCGCTCATTGAACTGACAGCGATCGCACGCGTATTGCCCACCGACGGGCCTTTTCGCATGGTGGACCTTTTCGTCTTGATGGATGCATTGAGCTAGCATCGAGTCACATCTGTCCGTTTGAGAGACATGCATGCCGGCTTTATCGGCTTCAGCGACGACGCCTGAGATCGATATACATTCATCAGCCATTGTGTTGATGAGGTAGGCTTCCTGCGCTGCATAGTCTAACTTCTGGTCAGGATCAACGCTAATACTGTCCGAATGGGGGCGCGTATGTTTGTCGACAACTGGGATGGTGAAGTAGCTCGACGACTTCGGAATAAGTCCCGACAAAGACGCCCCTTGCTCGACGCGTGACAGTTCAACACCAATCGTGTCATCAGCCTCATGGCAAGGATTCGCTCCAAGTATGGGCCTGTGTGGTGGTTCTGCGTAATTTCCGATTCGTGAATGCACAGGTCGTGAATCAAGATCCGAACCAGACATAACAGGATCCCGCTCCAGGGCCATCTGAAGTGGAGCAGGCGTGTTGGGCACAGTTCCTCGAGGCAGTTCCTGTGCGTGGACAGAAATGCTTGTCGGGAGATCATCCAGCTTTCCGAGAGTCGGTATAGGTACAGGGGACGAGTGGTGAACTTTCAAGCTGGAGGAAGATTGCTTGCGCCGAAGAGCACCAAACATGGGCTGGTCTGGAGGAGTGCGTTCGAAATTTAGCATAAGAGAAGGTCTAGTGCCCTTCCCCTCGATGGTTGTGTGGACTGGTGTGCAAGGACTCTGGTTCCATTTAACATCGGCTGGACGGCATCGATACGAGACACCTACCTGTGACTCGACAACAGGCTCTTCGGATCGCTCTTTAGCTCTCTCCTTTAAAGGAGACGAACTCAAGCCTCGCAAAGAGCCCATGCTTCGCAGCGATCCCATCAACCTCTTCCGTCGAGATGGGCTCTCTTTGGACGGCGACATCTGCTGTGCATCTGGACATATGGACGACGCGTGAGTCGGTGAAAGCCCGAACTCTTCCAGATTTACAGCACTGTTCCCCTTGTCATTTGTCGGTCGTCGAATTGTCAGCATGGCCCATTCCAGAATACCTGCAGAGGAGGATGACTCACGAGGATTCATAGCCATCGCAGAACGGGTTGAGGCCCGACATGCTGCGCTTCGCCTTCACAGTAAAGCGTTTCAAACCTTTGGTACTCATGGCTACTTTGATGACGCTGTAAAAGCTGGTTGTGTTCGTGGGTTGGATGCCCACGTGGGGATGGTTGAAGGTTGAGTGTTGAGTGAGACAGCGCCTGGACTCGAAAGCCACACAAAGCGCACTTACAGAGGGGCCTTGCGACTGCGATCGCGTTTGTTGACAAATACGGAAGATACTATGTAACGACGGTCAGAAGTCAAGAGCTTATGGACGATCACACTATTTGGACAGGGACGTTGTGCTAGCGTGAGGCAAGCACCTCACACTGACCTGCTCCAGCAATGTCTGACCACGCGGTTTTACCGAAGCATGTGCATTCGATGTCAAGGCTTCCAGGTACTCATATGTGTTCCAAATCCTACTATATCGTGTAGCAGCTGCCCAGGTGTTGTTCATCTGTGAACCGACCTCGTCGCTGTTAAGACCGAATTCTAACAAAAGTAATTCTCACACGAGGTCTCCAATGCGCCGGCGTCTGAGCGTCCAGCGCAGCCGGAGTGTACACACAATGTTCATAATAGCTTTCAAGTATAAGTTCTATGGCCAGCGGTCAGGCTCTTCTCTTGGGCTCGTACAACCCACCAAGTCCCTTGCACAGGATTACAAGTGGAGTCGGCAGCCTTCTGAACCCACATATCTTCTCGGACACGATTTGATATCACAGTTCCCACTTCCAGCACACAAACATCGCTCTTCTCACATCGGATGTCTTTCAGCACACTCCCATACCCAGCTTCCTTGGTTCCAGGTCAGACGGGACCGAACTCAGTGCATCCAGCTCATTTTCATGGTGAGCACGGAGCTGGTGACCTACATTTACGTCCGTCACCACCACAGTTCCACGTTCCTCATAACGTTGATGTGAGGGCTCCTCCGCACAACCATAACGGCCTGGATCATACTGTACGACCTCGGCCTGCGGGGAGGAATCCAAATCGGAACGCCTCCGTGATCCATGGGTCACTCTGGGAACTATCTCCTAGCCCTTCCAATGAACTTGGCTCACTAGTAGACGTTTACCGGGAGACTAGCAATAGCCATCGAAGCGTGCGCTCGTCTCAACCTGAAATGAGCCCGCATCGCGCTAGCCTTTTGTTCCATCGTATGTCAGTGTCTGATACACATGCTCAACCGCGCTTCCATCATCTGAGCACCGATGGCAGTTCACATGCAGTGCCTGGGTACGATCTCGTCAAAAGTAACATGCAAGTAGAGCACGATCTCACCTTAAGAGATCGAAACCAGGATGACACACTGCTATCTCCACCAGCTGACACGATAGCCCTGCCCGTACCGCTACGTACTGCGGCCTTGACAGTGCACATTAACCGACACGGTTACCTGCCTCATGGCGCGACTGACGCAGAGCCGTTCGATAAGACAACGTGGGAGACTGCCGAGACTCTAATTCCCATTGATGAGCGACCATTTCGCCGCCCTCAAAGCGTCGCCGAATCCATCATGTCGAACAGTTTCATTGAACCTGACCAACTGAATGATGAAAATATCCAGCCATCCCTCATCCAATATATCCGCATACCTGGTCATCACGTCATGGATGAGTTGCGAACGTGCTTGCGTCGTGCTTATCATGCTCCGGTCTTGCATAGAACTCGGTCCCAGCAGCTTATTTCTAGCCGAGATGGTGAGCGCATGCCGTCATAACTTCCCCAGCGCAACTCAAAGGCATTGAGTGTACAGTAGTAACAAAGACTATCATCGTTTCCTAAATGCCAACAGCTATGTGAGGTGATGTACATGAATTTGCTGTTGCACCCTAACCCAAGCCAGCCAGCAAGCTGCTGTTGCCATCGCATCGTCTCCCCATATCGTAGGGACGCAACGAACGTGAGACCTTGTGCCATTGAGGCTGTTATGAGCCAAGTGGCTTCCCCGTCTTTCCACTCACACTCATCAAATAAATAAATAAGTAGAGAAACGTAGCAAAATCACATATATGGTGAACCATCAACCTTTGGGTGGAGTCAAATTAGGATGTGAATAATTGAAGGTTGTGTTCGGTTGTTATGCAAGGGCTGTCCAGCTTTAACCTCCTCCTACTGTCTCACATGATGTGTTCCCCAAATGTCTTGTTTGAGCTTGTGCGGAAAGGTCTCTACTTCCCTACGAAAGTGTTTGTGACATGTATTGCTGGCTCAAAAAATTAGTCGGGATTAAAATTGAAGGGATTCTGTTGGTAAGGCTTCGCACTAGTGCTGAAAGGAAATAACGATAACTAGGAATGCATTCTGTTCGGTGATTGTTGTTGACTTCCTTCTTGCTACGTGAGGATGCTACGGAGGTGTATATGGTCTGAAACGAGTGAGGCCGAAGTAGGATCAGATCGGCTCGTTAGGCAGCGTTCAGCAACCGACGTCCCTACCGATACTCATAATCCGACAGATTCCCTAGTAATGAGCAGAGATGTCAACAAGCCAGCCAAGCCGGGCATTTGAGCTCGAATCTAACCTACTAAAGTAACTGCTAGGCCTATATAGGCTGCCGTTAAACTCTAAAGGGTAATCATCAAGCTGAGGTTGAGCCTCTGGCTGGCTTGTTGACATCTCTGGTAATGAGCCCCAGGGTTGAAGACAGGGTAACGTCGAGGAAATTTAGGTATCTTAGTACACATACTCCAAACGACTTAGATCTTGTTATTAATCGTTAGAATTTCTTGTTTGACGAAACGAATACAATTCTGCCGTGTCTATCTAGTTCAACGAATTTTGAGCTCCATGAGCTGCTTCACTGTCACAATACCTACCAAGTCACGCAGGTTGGATGGATTGTGATGTCCAGTCATCTTTAATCTAAACTTCTCCACATTTTATTCACTATTCTGTATTACATAGCGTCCTTCATACTTGACTGACTTTAGATACTGGACCCTTCTGCATCATGATCCACTCTCTACTGTCATCGCTTGCCCCGTCGTCGTTGATACTCTTGCTTAGCTTCCCCGTCGTTCTCGAGCTTGTGCCCATCTTACTAGAATGTCCGCGACTGTCTAAGTCGTCGTTGTTTCCATACCGAACCTCAAAGTCTTCTTCCTTCACGATCTGGAAGGGAAAAGATTGGCCGTCGGCACTTTTGTTGGGTGGATGTTGGGGCGTTTTATTAAGAGAGCGCGAATATGAGTTCGAGTTTCCTGAGTAGGAGAAGATGGAAGGGAAGAGCCTTGTGAAGAGCGGTTTACAGCCTGGTAGACATCCACATATGATCCCGATGGAGGTTTCGATGCTGACGATCACGAAGAGGACGGTGCCATGCCCTATAGGGGTGTGCGTTAGTTGATGATGTTGAAAAGAGACACGCACGTTTCTGGGTGTCACAGGCAAGGTGTAATACGTACAGAGGAAGTCCCAAGATTTTAGGTATATGGAAACATACCACACACGCAACAGCCCAGCGATACAGATGATGACGCCCAGACAGAACATGGTGATCAAGGTAATGCGTTGGCGGACCGAGATCTGAACAGATGCGAGGTCTTTCGCGGGCCACAGGAAGATGAGGACTAAATCGACGTTCCATCAGTAAGGAGGGCTGTTGTCTACAATGGGCTAGATACGTACAGTCGGTGAAAATATTGAGACTAGAGGTACTGTAGTAGAGTGCAGGCGTGCTACCGCAGTCACGGACCGGGGACTGGATAAGCCAATAGCTTTGAACTGGGCTGCACTGAAATAACGTGGCGAAAAACGCTGCGATTCCCCAACCGACTTCGTATGCCATGAGAATATAGCAAAACCACTTGTTCGACTTGCTCGGAAATATACCTACGTGAAGTCAGCAAGCCAGTATTGTATGACCGTGGATGCAGGAGGACTCACGAAGATAGGTTATCAGAAGAGATATTTTAGTGAAGACGCAGACCGGGATGTAGAGCAGTTGACAGGCCATGGCCATCTGTTCGTGAATCAGTGTGATGCCCCGTATGACCATAACATCGATAGTGACAGAAGTAGCGGCGTACCTGAGCTGATTGATATGGATTGATCAAGATCTCAGGCCGTAAATCGTAGAGATGGTATCCTGTCTGATACGCTGGAAGCGTTGATATACATATCATGATATTTGTCGCGGTTGATATGATCTGCCCATGTCTCGTCAGCGCCTCAGAGCACATGCTATTCAAGGATGATTCGCACTGTGGCGGCGAGCATAAACCAGTCGTCCCATCCCAGCGCCTTCACAATGATGGTCCTGCTGTAAAATCGACCGGCCGTAAATATGATGGTCAGAATCGTCAAGGGTATCTCAACACCGAATACGAGCGGGCGACGCGTTTCGGGGTTCACGTAGTTGGGTGCCGGCCATTTTATGATATCTTCTATAGTTGGGAGAGTGGACATCTTTTCTGTAACAGGCGGACAGGTAGCAGCAGCAAAGAAAGGCCCGTCGTAGTTGCACAGGAGAGATTGAGGTCGAGCGTTCGTTCACAGCTACGTGGGTATTGCTTTATTTGAGAGGCGAACGCTTTAGCATCTTAAGACTAACTTAGGCTTGTGGTTCTTAGAGCCCCTAGCAGAGTCCGGCTCCCCGGAGTCAGTACGAATTTGGGGCAAAGACCACAGCCACCCGCCATGGGCGCCTTATGTTCTCAATTACAGGGTCACCCATACGGCCATAAGTGATGGGGAAAGCAACTAGGGAACCGGGGAAGGGAAGGGTCTGACTCGACAGTGCAAACCTCGATGCGATGGTCCACAAATGCTGGTTTGCCGTTTGGAAAGATGTCGATTAAGTGGTCCAGGTTCATATATCGATGTTTCATGCACCCACTGATTCGCTATTACATAGTAGGTCCTTCAGCGATTCGTGCGCGCTCCGATCAAACTCAAGTCTGCTATTCGAGAGCAGCTATCATCTTACATGCGATCCTGAACGTAATGAAGTGCAAAAATGAATTTGGGGTTGGACAGCTTACCATTGCCCTTAGGTGGATCAAAGAGCTTTCAGACACCACGCATACGAATTGTTGGAGCCCCGTGCATTGCCAAACCATGAAGCCTGCGCCTTCCTGATCTAAGTTTTGGATAACCTGGGTTCTTTTCGAAATGCTGGCAGTGTAGCCGTGCAGACGGAGTGCAAAACATATGACCTGCCGAGGTTCTCGTTTTCCAGTTTGCTCTCAGAACCTTCTTCACACCAAGGACCCTCTTCGGAGAAACTGAAACTTTGTCTCAGAGTCGGAGCCTTCGAGAACGTCCAATACCGAGCTTCGCAGACCACGATCTACCGGGATGTTCTCCGGGCCGGACACTAGTATCCCACCTAGCGATGTAGTGCGACCAAGCGCAGATTAGCGGATCGCTCTACAGCAGCACTTGCTGCTAGCCTCAGACGGCTGGGTGATGAACCTGCTAGGCCAGTATTGATAGGTCCAAGGTCGCGGACGATAGTACCGGAAGGCCGAAGAAGGCCCGCGTAGCCAGGCACACTCGAGGCCTGTGGCGTGGAGGACGGCGGTGTGTTGTTTTCACTGTGAGAAAACCAAGGGTGAAGAACAATCTAGTCGAGCCTGGCGTTGCCTCGTAGCGTAGAAGATCATTTTCCAAGGCAGTTGGGCTGCAGCTTGTCAAGTGCAAGACTACTTGACATGTGCGGGTGGTAGGTGAAGCGAGGACCTCGCGTCTTGGCTCATGTTTGATACCCAACAGTGCCATGAACCAAGATACTTCCTTGCAAGATCCATCTCGTTGATGTGTTCGTCGATCGGCGAATGCCGTGCGTGACTCGTGTCACCCTTCAATGGTGTGCTGCCCAGTAGATCATCATTCCCTTTTGACATTTAGAAAACTTGCACCGCACGCAGCAGTGCAGCGCATGCATGTTTCCTAGGTGCATTCCTGCCAAGTCGCTGGGTAATCGATGGAGAGAGGTAGGGCAGTCTCGGAAGACATACCTTGCACCACTCGAATCATTGTCACCATCGCATTCTACAGACTGAGTGCACTTATCTAACGCTGGCGCGCATTATTCGTGTCCATGTTGCGGTCTTTGAAGGATTGTATTTCCGTTACGCAGCGACGCCAAAACGATGGGTGTTGTCCAAAGCCTCCCATTCTCCTGTTATACACCTGGCGCGTCTGTCTGATATTGATACAGCCTCCGTGGTCTCCGAGATCCAATTATAACAAGCATATCTTACTAATGCAACTTGGCTCTAGAAGCCCTTTCAAGGGTCCAGAGCAGGTGGCGCTAGCGTTGCAGCCTGTAATTCCTCTCTCCTCTCCCCTGAATCGAGCGCCGAAACAGGTGACGCGATGTTAGCCGCATCGTCTGCAATGGGAAGCAAGATTTCATCTTGTCGCTCTTCCGATCTACCTCTTTCGCCATCTTCCGACTTCGTATCACCGTTCTCTTTCATTTTGCCATTGCCGCGACGGTCGCCGTTGCTGTCTTGGCTAAGGTCGATTGCAACGAAGGATTTGGGAAGCTTGACACTATCATCGTGATTAGGCCTTTCAGCTGAAGATGGGAGGCTGATGTGACTTACGTATGGAATTTAGCACGCAGTGTCTCAAGTACCTCTTTCCAATCCTGGTGGGCGGTTAGACTGCGACGCGGGGAAAAGCCAATCATATGGCGTGAGTCAAGTTGCCTGCATGGTGATTAGCGTTGGTGGAACATCCGATACAGATGGGTCCTTACACATCCAGTGGCGCAAAAGCGTGACAACCAGGCGACAATGTGATGCGGATACTGTAATTGAAAGTATGCGGCTGGTTATCCGTGCTCGAATTCTCCGACTCGTACAACTCAAAGTTGATCTGAGATAGATAATCAAGCTCTGGGATAGCATTGCGCTCGATCTTGGTCTTGATACCACCCTCCAGGATACAGTTTAGCAGAGTGTAGATGTGAGATTCTTTGGTGAAGTAGAAGAAGCACTTTGGCGTATCAGATGCTTGCAGCTCCTCGAGGTCTGCCACAATCTCCTTCAAAAGGGGTAGAGAGGTGAGTAAGCCAATTTCGAGCTTCTCTTCACTCTCAATACCGTACTCCTGTGGACCAATGTAATCAAACAATACTTTACACATATGGTACATTTCACGCAGCTTGACGAGGCGAGCATCCATCTGCGCTTTAGATGCAGCGGTGCCAAGCCCAGTGTAAAGCTTGAAGTACGATTCGTTGACATACAACGGTACCGGAGCAGGCTTGATTGCGATCTCAGATTTACGCCTGAAACCCATACGATGGCTGAGACTAGCGCGATGCTCCAAAGGCTTCTCAGGATTGATCTCCTTATTGATGTCTCTTAAGTCGGGCTTGACTGGCTGCTCGGACTGTGCGGGTGTGTTTTTGCCTGATTGTTCCGGGGAGTTCTGTTTCGAGCTTTCAACGATTGGATCCTCATCAACAAAAGTGGCGTCGGGAGTGAAGACCCATTCGAGGAAAGAACGGTTGTGTAGTGCATCAAACTTCATGGTGTCATACAGCTCTGAGATCTTACTAGGATCGACCTTATCCGCATCTGCAAATTCTTTGAAGAGCTTCTCCCAACGTTCTTTGAATAGTTCTGGGCCTTCGTTACAGCACCAACGCGACTGGATGTGATTGACGTTCGTATGTTGATGTAGCGACTGTCCAGGGGTAGTTGGCTGGGTTGGAGGAGATTGAATAGCAGTAAGCGATGAGACGGCTTCAGAATCGATCTTTTTAAAGTTGTGGTTCATGACGCGCTGATGGAACTTCATCAAATCCACGACTTGTCTAGCAACAATGTAGGGTTCCGGGATGTCCTTTGGCCATGCAAACTGTGGGGGCGCTTTCGTCCCTGCGCGCAAAAGCGTCTTTAGCTTCTTTTTGACCTTGTCCATGACATCCTTCGCTGCGTTGGAGTCGTCGAGAAGATCCTTGCGTACCGAGATACGTTCCTCTAGGTACTGATCCTTGTCGAGGAAAGATGCGCCAAATATTTGGGCACTCGTTGTGACTCTTCGCTCTGAGCTGCTGAAAATGCTTACATCGTCCAAGACATCCCGGTTCATGAGCATCAAGTCGTTGCGGAAATTGGCACCCATGTCCTGAGTTTGATGACGTGCAGAGTGCGTTGGTTCTCCACCCCACTTGATGATTAGTTGCAATTTGTCAAGTACCATGTTGTTGTCCTGAGCGGTTATGCGAGACAAGGTGACACCGGACATGGAATCGCTTCTGTTCTTCAGTCGCTCGATTTCTGTCTCATCGGAGGCAGCGGGCGTGGCGTCCTTCCCTTCGTCGGATACGGATCCTTGTCGTGGCGCGTTTGTGGTGTCTTCAGGCAGCGATTCTCCTGGCAGAAGTTCCTCCTTTTTTCTCTTGCGGAACATTGGTTTGATTTGAACCTTGGTACCCGGCCAAGCACCCTTCTTGTTGAGGTACAATTGCAGCTCGCGAAGCTTCTTCATGTCTTCGAGCTCCTCGTCCATGGCTACTTTAACCGCATCATTAACGCTCTGAAGTGCGACTTGGCCTATCAATAGCACTTCAGCTTGATGGCCCTTCAGCAGATCCACAAAAGGCTTCGAGTGAAAGGTGTACTTGAACTTTTGCTTAGGCGTTCGATCAGCATGTCGGACTACGGCGACCACACCCTTCAGCTTCCATTGTGCCGCAGAAGCTGGTGGAGGCACCGGTATTTGCTCTTCCGACTGCGAGGCTTCTTGCTCGAGATGCAGATCGGCGTCGTCGAAGACGGGAGGAAGCGAGATGTCTGGCTCTGAAGATGGTTTGTCCGCAGAAGTTGGAATCGCGGGAGGAAAGAGCAGAGGATTAGGCTTTTCTGTAGTCGGTGAAGCTGCGATGGGGGTTGTGCTTAGTGATGTCTCAGGTGAAGAGGGCACGGTGCTTGCGTGCCGCATGTGGGGCAGATGGGTAGAAGAATGGTAGTGATTCGCCATTTTGGACATACTAGGACTTTTGAATATCTTACCGAAAACCTTGCGGTGTTCGCTCTTGCGGGCGGTGGCAGCGTCTTCAGGCGCCTTTTGTGCGTCGGCGGCGGCGGACTGGGCGACGTCTTTGCGTTGTTTGCGATGTATCTCCTTGATGAACATGTCTTTAAGAATGTTGGCCGCTCTGTCGTAGTAGTCGCCGTTGTCCTTTACAAAGCTCCATCCGTTCACGTCGATGACGAAACTGTTGCCGTCAGTGCGCAGGAGATCGAAGCCGCAGACTCGTTGGCCGAAACCTTCGGAGATTCTTGATGCCATTGCAGCCTCATGTTCGTTGAGCTTGGTCACATAGCGAACCTCCTTTCCACTCGGATTACGCTTGACCAGACCATCGACGACAGGCGACTTGCGAGTCTCGGCATGGCAGAAAGATGGCCCGACAGTATACGCCTTGACGTCTTCCGAGTTCTCAGTCTGAAGGAACTGCTCGTAAATGTAGCTGCTTGTGGGATCGAGAATGGACCTAGGCACTTCAAGAGTATCATCCTTCTCCGAGCTCTTGTTGTTAACCTTGCGGAAGAGTCGTCGGCCGCCACCGCCATCCTTCTTGTGGAAGTATATGTGAATGTTGTGATCTTCTCCACTCACTGGCTTCTCGACGAAAGGCTTGGTCAGTGTGACGCCGTCGACGAGGATGGTGTTGCCGTCGTCTACGAGCTCGACCTGCTTGGGCGGCTGGACACCGCCGCCTGTGCCATCGTCGGGCCCTTCGAGCTTCAGGCCTGTCCGCTCGAAGACGGATTTGGCGAATTCGGGCGATTGAAGTCGGGGCCCGCCGTCACGCGTCACATCAATGCGCCTGGGGGTGGGCACGCTCAGCTTGTCGAGGATACCCAGGCAGAGGCGACGGTCCCACAGGACTTGCTGCATGGGCAGGTCGTTGACGCAGAAGGGCTTGCGCAGGCGCACGTAGGCAATGGCCTTGTCCAGCGGGAAGCCATCGGAGAAGAAGGAGATGAGGAAGTCGCAGACGGGCCAGTTCTCGACGGCCTCGTCCAGGATGATCTTGTCGCCGAAGATCTTGACATCAAACTCCTCGACGAGCTTGCCGAAGATGTTGCGGGCGGGCTTGCTGCGGGCCTTGGACTCGAGGGCGCAGACGCCGATGATGCCCTTGGTGGGCTTCTTCTCACGCATGTCTCTGCTGGCGGGGCTGCTGCTGGTGGCAGTGCTCCCGCTGATGCGGCGCTGGGCGGTGCGGCTTCGCGAGCGGCGTGGCTGCGTGGAGAGGGCTGGCTGGGCGGCCAGGGCCAGATTGGTGGCCGAGCTGGAGGCATTGGAGGGCGTCAGACTTGGGGCGGCATTGGCAGCCTGCTCCTGGGGAAACAGCGTCTGCGTGGGCGAGAGTTTAGGGCCCAGGGTGCCGTTCTGGCGCGTGGTTTCGACCGTCAGCGAGGAAGTCGCGGTGGTTGTGTGTGGGGCGCCTTCCATCTTGGGGACTGTGCTCGTGTTAGCCGGGTGTACATTACTATTCCTGTATTATTCTTCAGGAGTGCGTCACTAGCACATGCCTTCGAATTCAGAGCCTGCCAGCGAGCTGCGGCCGCTCCAGCTGTGGCCGCGCGTGTTGGCGTAGATGGCCGAGCCGATCGAGTACAGCGACGAGAACGACAGGCGCTTGTTCTCGGGGGCGTCGGCGTCGGGTGGTGGTCGCGGTGGTGGTGGTTTCAGGGCGTCCGGGAGCATCAGGGCATTCAATGGAACAAGACTGCTGGTGCGGGTACCCTCTAGCGTAGGCGTCGTCTCTACCTCTTCGATAGCAGAGCCGTTGGCGCTGTTGCTGCTATTACTGCTCCGCGCATGGCCAAAAAAGTCCAAGATGCTGTCCGATGCCTTGGACGCTCGCCGCTGGGGAAGCTGTCGAATTGCCTGCGATCCAGAGGGTGGAAGCGACACACTGGCCCTGCCCACCGAGTCTCCACCCATCTCCGGCTCGCTCGACCTCGCTTTCCTGTCTGCCGGCAACGACCCGGCCATCAGCTGCTGCCATGAGCGCGTGCTCTCTGCGCTCGCGGTGCGCGACAGCGAGTGCTCCATGGCGAGTCTGCAGTTTTGCTCGGCGACGTTGGATGCTCACAAATTGCTTCTTCGACAAGCGAGCGCCATGATGACGTATGAGGGGAGATGGGGTCTATGTAGGACCGAGTCTACAGTGCGGCCGGACATGTCTTTGACGCGGCGTTACTGCACCCAGCCTGACACAGCATGCTCGAGCCTCTCGTCATGAATGGACGCACTTCCTGCAACGTGGTGAGCCATCACGAGCCTCGGAATGCCACCCTTGCCTGCACGTCGTGCGCTTAGTGCGTCGCTTCTGCACGTCTGCCAACACCACGACGATCATAACGGCAGGGACTATTACTATTTGCACGAGAGAGCATGTGTTTCGCTGGGAGCATGTCTTCGAAATCATCGTGAAGGATGGGTCTGAATCTTCTGGGTCTGACGGATAGACATGTGCCTCTGTCTCTGCCATTCTAGGTATCAGCCTCGTCTACGCCAATGCATGGCCAGGCTCGCCCAGGAACAGTCGTCCGCATGTGTATATCTCAGCATGCTATGCCACATGCTACGTACGTCCGTGCTCACCTCCGCTCCGCTCCGCAAAAATTCTGGCACAGCGCAAGCTCAGCAGCTATTGCCAGCAGGACATGCGCCAGCCCCTACACGACGTTGATTTACTCGTGTGGCAATCAACATGGCAAGTCCAAAGGTGCACGCCGCAAGCGCAGGTGGTCCCGTGACCAAGCGCCAAAAAATGCATGTCGACGGCGAGAAAAGCTCGTCCGCTGTCGTTCGCCAGTCCAAGATCTTCGCGCCTTTCCGAGTATGTTTGTGTACATTCACCGTCATGTGTCCCGACTGCTGACATGACATCAGACCGTCGGCCTCGTTTCTCCTACCAGTGTCCCCTTCACATCTCTCCCGCTCGGCAAAACCACCTTCCAGATCACCACATCCGTCGGCCGCTCCCTGCAGACGTACGACCTCAAGCGCGGGCTGAACCTCGTCTTCATCACCCGCCCGCAGACCCCAGAAGAAATCACCGCGACATTGGCATGGAAGAAGGTCGTCTTTGCCGCCTGGTCTGGTAGTACGCGCAATGCCACCGCGAGGGGTGTCTGGGTGTACCAGCGCGGCAAGAAGGTCGCCGAGCTGGAGCTGCCGCAGGGTGGCATCGAGAAGATCAGCAGACTCGTAGTAATGGGCGAGTGGATTGTAGCCTGTGGAACGAACAAGATCGACGTCTGGAAGACAGCCACGCTGGAGCATTACACCACCTTGCACGGCGCATCGTCGAGCAACCTGTCTGGCTGCATCTGCAATATGCCGACATATCTGAACAAGGTCTTTGTCGGCAGGCAGGACGGCTCAGTCGAGATTTGGAATCTGAGCACCGGAAAGCTGCTCTACACGCTGCTGCCGCCCGCCGCAGACTTCGGTGCCGTCACCGCAATGCAGCCAACACCTGCTTTGTCGCTCCTCGCAATCGCATACCAATCAGGGCCCGTCACCATCCACAACATTCGCACGGATAAAGAAATCATGCGCTTGAACACTGGAGGCTCGCAGAAGTTTCCAGTGACGTCCATCACCTTCAGGACGGATGGGTTGGGGGCTGGCGACGATGGCCGTGAAGATGGTGTCATGGCCACTTCGAGCAGAGAGAGCGGCGATGTCACTTTCTGGGACCTGAATAAGGGCGGGCGCAAAATGGGTACACTGCGAGGAGCTCATAGCCCACCGCCATCCGCTAGTGGTGGTGTTGGTGGCGGTATCAGCAAGGTCGAGTTCCTCGCTGGCCAGGCAGTCATCGTTTCCAGTGGTCTTGACAACTCCTTGAAGAGCTGGATCTTCGATGAAACCCCGTTCTCGCCCCTCCCTCGCATTCTGCATTCACGCGGTGGACATGCGGCTCCAGTGTCGGCCTTGCGGTTTTTGCCTTCGAATTCTGATGGCTCTGATGATACTGGAAAATGGTTGCTCAGCGCAAGCCAGGACCGTAGCCTATGGGGATGGAGTTTGCGACGTGATGGGCAAAGCACCGAGCTGAGCCAGGGTGCAATTCAGAAGAAGGCGAAGAAGATGGGTCTGCTGAATGGCAATGCCGAAGGATCAAGGCATCATGCGAAGCTGGAGGACCTCAAAGCCCCGACCATTACCTGTATGGCTTGCTCCCTCAACCGTGACGGTGGAATGGGAGCAATGCCCGGCGTTGCTGGCATCTGGAACAACTCCTCCAAGGTGAAAGGGCAAGACAAAAAGGCCTCAGAGGTCAGCATGACTGGCTGGGAGAGCATCGTCACTGGTCATGCCGGCGACAAAACGGCGAGAACATGGTTCTGGGGACGCAAGCGAGCAGGCAGGTGGGCTTTTGACACCAGTGACGGTAGTCCAGTTAAGAGTGTTGCAATTTCCGCTTGTGGGACATTTGCGCTAATTGGTTCTGCTGGTGGAGCTATTGACATGTACAACCTACAATCTGGACAACACCGACGAAGGTTTCCGGCGCGCTTGACTCCCGCCGAGGCGAAGAAGCACAAGTTGCAACAGCTTCAAGCCGAGGACAGTATGTTCGGAACGGATATAGAACCCCGCCGGAAGTTTGCCAAGGGCGAAGGCAAGCACAAGGGAGCAGTCACTGGTCTCGCCGTGGATGGTCTCAATCGAACCGTCATCAGCAGTTCGGATGATGGCAAGGTCAAGGTGCGTCCAATGCGTCCAATGATCAGCGACTCGGTATATATGCTAACAGGCCACAGTTCTGGGACTTTACTACTGGTGTATTGCTCCATGAAATTGATTGGTATCCAATGACCAAGGTTCTCGGTCTACGATACCACCACAACAGCGACCTAGTAGCTTTGAGCTGCGACGACGGTTCTATACGTGTCCTTGACATCGAGACGAAGAAACTCATTCGTGAGCTATGGGCTTCCCACTCACATGCAGAGATGCAGACGCTCGATTATACGTTTTCAAACGACGGTCGGTGGATTATCTCCGCAGCATCAGATTCGACGATCAGGGTATGGGACCTTCCCACTGGCCACCTCATTGATGCAATGAAACTACCGAAGAAGTGCAACGCCGTCGCTTTCTCGCCTTCAGGCGAGTTCCTCGCCACCGGTTCAGACGATGAAGTTGCTGTGCATATCTGGACAAACCGGACCCTGTTCACACACGTCTCAACCCGGCAAATCAGGGAGGAAGACATTGCCGCCGTCACTGCGCCCACTGCGTCTGGCGAAGGTGGGGTGGCTGTCGTCGAGGCTGCTGCCGAAGAATCAAAGGAAGAAGAATTCGATGAAACTACGGTTCCTGTAATGGATCAGCTGAGTGACAACATCACGACGCTTAGTCTTGTACCCAAATCGCGTTGGCAAACTTTGCTACACCTTGACGTTATCCGCGCGCGTAACAAGCCAAAAGAGGCTCCGAAGGCTCCAGAAAAGGCTCCTTTCTTCCTGCCTTCTATAGGGCAAGACACGGCTTCGACTACAGACAACGCTTTGGCACCTTTCAGTAAAGATACAGCTTCCCGCATCTCCAGTTCCGCCTTGACTTCGCGATCATCAGCTGCGACAGCGACAAACGAGTTCACACGCCATCTTGCCCTCGCGGCGGACACAAATGATTACACTACTCTACTTACCCACCTTTCGTCCCTCCCGCCATCTGCGGCAGACATTGCAATTCGTACTCTTGATACGACAGAGCCATATACCGAGCTTCGAACTTTTATTCGAGCGCTCACCGCGAGGCTACAGGAACGGAGAGATTACGAACTTGTGCAAACATGGATGAGTGTATTCTTAAGACTACATGGCGACGTTGTTGTCCAAGAGGCAGATCTTGTAAACGAGCTGAAAAAGTGGCAAGAAGAAGCGAAGCGCGAAAGCGAAAGAGTTGCTGGGCTGGTCGGTTACAGTGTGGGTGTCGTGGGCTGGGTGAGAAGCGCCCGATAGACGTCTTCCTAGGCACTCAAAATTTAATATACATGTTACCTGTCCAACCGAGCTCTCTAGAAAACAACTACCTTTGTCCTTTGCTCCTTGCGCTTTGACTCGTCCTGCGCGCTAGCTCGATACCAGAAAGACTTGGTGACATCTGGAGTAGAAGATGCGTTGTTGACGTCAAATCTAGACATGTGCTCAGACGCAAAAGCGCTACATGTTAGCTACTACGAAAGGCGGATAAGACGTCAACTACTGCCTCGTTGAGTGACAGAAGGATCATTGTACTCAACAATAGTTCCTAATCTATGATGACTGACTACTGCTCCATCCAATATCTACGACTTATGCCAATTCACGTTCGCCTCGTCGTTAAGACTCTTTAGCGTTACGTGCTTATTGCTTCTTACGCCAACACCTAGCTCTTCCTCTGCAACGCTGCTTCTTTGCCCATAGGTTTTTTGCAGGTTGCAGATAGGTTACGGGTATCCTTAAGCGCTCTCTCAAGTATAATTCTCAACACTAACAGGAATTAGAAGGGTATGAATCTACAATGCTCGACCAGATGGCCAAGATCATTCGGGGAATCTGCGTTGAAGTGTGTATATACTGGTCAACACAACAATCATGGCTGACACCGAAGGCTTTCCCGCGCCTGTGGTGCAGACTGATATCAAGGCCATCTTGACGGCTCGACAGTGGTTCGAAACAAACTGGAAGAAGAGCGAGTGCGACACAAACAAGGAAGAGAGGCAAAGCGCCTTGTATGAGAAATTATGTTATCAGATCGAGCTCTTGATAATTGCATATAGACGGAGGGCTAGGTATAGCGCTGCGAAGAGGACGGTTTCTGTTAACTGTATTGGTGTCGAGGAAGCATCTGTGATGGCAGATAGCCTCAACGAGGCCATGACAGCCTGCCAACTACATCAAGGGCAGGTCATGTACCACGAAATTTCAGATGACCTCCACAAGCTCTTTCACACGACTGCACTCTCTGGACTTCACGTCGGGTGGATCGTTCACCCTACGACAAAAGGTGAGCGAGAGCCTGACATAGTCAAACCTGTCTATGTTTCGGCCACACACTACGGAAACCTACTATACAGAGCATGGAAAGGTCGCATTGTAAAGCTCTTGCAGGCAGTGCGCATGCCTGGTGCTGACGATAACTCGGTCAAAGCTCTTGCAACCCATCAAAGGGAGCTACTTTCAACACTAGTGTATCTATACCGCGGAGCTTTCATCGATGTCATGGAACTTCGAGACCTGACCGTGACCTATGCTGCACTAAGCCATGTACTAGCATGGGCTGATAAAGTTCTACCATTGGACTTGAAAGATCTTAGCCAAGTTGTCAAGGTCGTTAAAGATTGGTCTGCGGTCAGGGGCCTCTAGGCAGCGAAAGTCCAAGAGTTTGGCGCGAAAAAACAAGGTGTCTCACACTTCGATAGCATATGCGGCCGCCTACATCCATGCATTCAGCGGCTCACCCGCAGAACCCTTGACAGACTACTAGTACTCTATACACTTGTCTTGTCGCATTTGGCGATGCGCATGTTTGTGCATCTGGAACCGGAGTGCAGTCTCTTGAGGTCTGTAAGGACAGAGTGGCGAGCCCACTGACAGCGTTTGCGGAGGGTTGGTCCCTGGAGACGGCGAAGGTCGCGAAGGCGTTGAAGCAGCCGGACAGACACAGGACCTTCGTCCTCTCGGACGTCCCTCAACTCAACACCATGAGCCTCATAGTCACTGGAAACATGACGCAAGTGGCCGTGTCGTTGGGCGATGCCCACGCGCAAGGCATCCTACGGTCCCCGTTCCAGGCTCCTCCAGATGCTTTGATCCACTTCGTGTGTGCTGGATAGCCACTCTTTGATAAACACTTCTTCGCCGCGATGGAAGCTATGGTGCAAGCCACCAACACCACCTCGCTCAAGCGGCCCTTGCTGTCTGTCTATATTCTGGTGTTCAAGTCAGTGAAGGAAGCCAGTCCCGCCCTAGAGCAGGAGTAGGCACAGCTGCAGGTCAAGCAATTTGTTTCGAAGTACTAGTAAGTGGAGGGGACAAGCACAGTGGAAAAGACAACGTGACTAAAAAATCTCGTAGCAACGCGGGCGTAAAATGCCACAACGCGATTGTGCTAAAAGGACTGGAGTACATCGGGACTCGTGTCGCAGAAGCATTGACGCAACTCACACCAGAGAGTGCCAGACTGGCGAGGATCCAAATTCGCGGTATTGTGGCTCTGTTTGACCAGGTTGGGAATAAGGGATACCTCGATCTCACAGCGGGCAACTCGCGAGAGCCTAGATGAGCTTCGTAAACTTTGCTCGCAGCGTACTGCTGTTTTTGCTACCAGACACCGCGGTCGGGTATCGGGACATTGCTCCCACGGGGCCGCCTTCGTTCAGCTCCTGGAGTCTGACCATTGGTGGGTATGGTAGTCTGAGACGGGAACTACTCGACATGTCGACTTTGCGGGAGGAGACTACTACAAACGGCTCGAAGAAAACAGAGGGGTTCACGTAAATTCGGCGGAAAATATGAAATTTGGCGTCGCAATCAACGATTTTGAATATCCGTAACTGGTCCTTGAATCTATCCAGGATGATGGTAAGCTTAAAGTACACAGATCCATGCGTACGCCCCTTAATGATTGGCCTTAGTAGCACCACACTGTAGAGTGCTAGTTCGGGTACAAAGAGTGTGCCACCCCTCATCACAGGATTCAGCGGAGCATCGCGGGATACCGGATATGACCAGGGACTTGGGGACACAGACATGAGGCCAGCTGAACCACATCGTGAACTCGACAATGTATTCGAATGACTTTTGGCGTGCATAGGAGGAACCACCCATCCGGCTAGTGTTACATATCTGGCGGACACATCAAGGTGCTTCCCTTCAGGCGGCCGAAAAATCCCGGTGTGCAGGCCTATTGAAGCAGACGTTATACAGGCAAGATCCAAGCATGGCTGGCCAAGCATCCTTCCGAAGGAGACCGACAAACAGAAGAAAAGAGAAGTAATCTGATAATCCACATCTGGTGTCCACAGATATCAAGGGTCCCTGAGCTACACCAAGCTCCTCGAACTGGCCTGACCGCGGTCTGTTGAGTTAGCGGAGTCCGAAATGGTAATCTGTAAAATATGGTGCATAGTCGCGAGTGGCTATTGCTGCTGCTGCTCTTGTGAAAAGGGGGTATTACTAGTAGCGACGAGGCGGGTATTCGGCCGCGGCGTCATATGGTGGGCGGACTCCCGGGCTGCGGGGACGAGCACCACGGGGGGAGGGAGGGCGGCCAGCCTCGTAGGGGCGACCATGACCGTTCATGTAGGGGTCGTCGTAGCGACGGGGAGGTGGTCCGGCCCTGGCATCGTAAGGATCGTCAGGGTATCGGGCGCGCGGTGGACCATACTCATCAGGTCCTCCCATACGACCACGTGGCGGGGAGCGTCCATAGCCTCCCTCACGCCTATCGTAGAACTCGCGCGGTGGAGTGCGTCGGCGGTAGTCATCGCGTCGAGGGCTGTAGCCACGAGGGGGACCACGGCGGTCATAGTAGTCGTCGTAAGGAGCAGGGGGGTAGCCACCACCACGTCGGCCCATGGGCGAACGGGAGCGGTATCTATCACGACCGCGATCATCTGGTCCTCCAGGGCCTCCGTATGGAGCCCTAGGCTTGAAGGGAGGAGGTGGGGGCGGGTCGGAGACGTCCTGGGTGCAGGTGACTTCCTGACCCTTGAACTCACGGCGGTCCAGCTTCTCTACTGCGGTCTTCAAATCGGCTTGCGTCTCATACTCGACGAACCTAAGGAGAAGTCAGTTGTCGTCATCGCAGAATATGGGTATAGGATACTGACCCAGTGCCATCGCGCTCGCGGCCAACTTCGGAATAGACGACGTCCAATCCAGACTGACGGGCAAAGTCTTTCAGGTCCTATGCAATGAGGTTAAGCCGAGTCCAAATCCAGAGAAGGGGTATCAGGAAGGACATGAGAACAAGCCACTACTGGTCCAGGAAACGGTATGCTGGCCACAGATGGGTACGGAAAAAATCCAATGCTCGGGGAATCTAACCTGCCAGCTGGTCTCCACCGGAAGATTTGCTATCCTCATCCTGTACGGAGTACGACGTGGGCGCGGAGGAACACGCTCGTGGGGCGTGAAGTTCTCATTGCGGGCACGGGATCCGCGAGCGAACTGAACGATAAGGCGCTCACCCATGAAGTCAGTACCATCTGATAACTTGTTAGATCCTAATCCACAGAGATGGCCGAAAAGCGCGATTACGTACGAAATGCTGTTGCATGTTAGCACGAGCTCGATCACGCAAAATTCGCTCGAGAACATGGACTTACCAGGAACGACGTCCCGAGCGTCCATCGCATCCTTGTACTCGATGAAGCCGAAGCCATTCATGAGCTTGACCTCGGTGATCTCGCCAGTGCCATGGGTCGCGAAATGGGCCTCGACTTCGGCCTTGGTGGCATTACGAGGGAGATTGCCCAAGTAAAGGCGGGTAGCGGAAACTTCGGTCATGGTGAAGTCGTTGTTGAATATGAACCTCTGGGGAACCTAGCCTGGATTGGTAGTGAGCGCATGTTGACGTTTAATCAATGCCTAGAAGTGGACGCGATTGAGGTTTGCCAGAAGCGGAACGAGTGCAGATAAGAAGAGCGCCCAGCAGCAAGGAGCCAGTGGTCCGAGAGACGCGCGACAAAGGGAGCCAGAGGGATGCCTGGTTCATGTCCAACGGAATACAATAGCGTTGGGTCGTACCTTGGGATATTGGAAACGGGCGGAAGTCCTGTCGCAACACGGCCGACCAACTATGGAGGATACCTAGGTGCGAAACTGGATGCAGCCGGATCGGCTAGCAAGTGCAGGTGGTAAACACGTTCAGTCGATTTCACCACGCGCGGTATTTGCGCAGAGGGTGGTGTATAGAGATGAGCGGGGGGTCAGTAATGGATATGAACGCCCGGAAGTGATGATGGGTGGAGAAAGGTTGATGAGGTGAAATGCGCGAGGCGGAGCTGCCAAGCCTGCCCAGGTGCGCACTGGCCAGTATCACGTGCGCGTGGAGCGATCGTCGCAAATGCTATTCAGTGCGACAACGAAGTGAGGCAAATCATCAGGAAATGCTCTACGCGATGAAGTGAAGCGGCTCGCGTTAATGGTATTAGTTGAGAGCAGCAGAGCCGTGAATGAAGCGTAAGAACATGTTTTCTACCAGATTTAGCCCCAACTACACACCTGATCTCGGCTTCCGTTTGGGCAGCAACACGTTCAAGCAAATTGTTCAGTGTTTCTTGCGTGGCACATGATGCTATGCACAAGGCTGTACAGTTCAAGACGTTTCTTTAGGCCATTCATCTGAGGAGAGCCCGACCTGTGCGGAAGTAATAAACTATTGGAAGCTTTGGCTACAAGGGGAGGAGGTGGTTGCGAACATTCCAGGAAGACATCAGGCATGAGCCTGAAAACCATGGGGAGTGCACGATTAAGCCCTCAATCCTTCCAGCGATTTGGAAATTAAATGTACTTTGTAATCCTTGCTATGATACATGAGTGATCTACGGCCCAGCATGCTACTACATGTGGCCGGACTGGGGCGGCACGCCTCACTCGTTGTGCCCTCAAGTGAGGACATATTTCGGTCCTTCGCCGCCCTGAGGAGTCTGCCAATTAATGTCTTGGTCGGGCACTTTGATGTCGCAAGTCTTGCAGTGAACACAGCTGGCATGAATTAGCTTCACTTCTTGAACGGGGCATGCCTCAGGGGACCTCACTTTTGGGCGTTAATCTGGAATCGAACGCCAAGCTCTTTGCTGTCGTCCTCCACATACTCATACACACCAGCAGGACAAAATCGGTTCTCTATACCCTTGTACTTGGGCCACTCCTTTTGCGCATGTGCGTCCCAGTCCTTGACTTGAAGATGACATGGCTGGTCTTCCTCGTGATTTGTGCCACTTCGACTTACGCTAGTGAGAATATCGAAGCTGATTTTGCCGTCGGGCTTAGGGTACTCGATCTTTGGGCATTCGTCGGCGGTTTTGGTATTTGCGTGATCAGCCTTGCCGTGCTTTAAAGTCCATGGCGTGTTGCCTCGGAACACGTATGCCTCCAGTCCAGAATAAATGACACCGCCATAGATACCCAGTGGTGTATGGAAGGATGGTCGCATGTTGCGTACAGTTTTGAGCTCAGAGAACACAGAGGATTTCCGCATCTTGTCTTCGTAATCGAATAGAAAGACAGTCCCACCATCTGTGTTGCCTTGTAGCGCATCCCACGTCGCCTCAGCTGCCAACATGCCCGATCGCATGGCAGTATGTGTGCCCTTGATCTTGGGTACATTGACTAGACCAGCTGAGTCACCAAGAAGCGCTCCTCCAGGAAATGCAAGCTTTGGTATTGACTGGTAGCCACCTTCGATAAGGGTCCTTGCACCATAAGAGATGCATTTGCCTCCCTCCAGCACGTCTTTGTACAATGGATGATGCTTCATCTTCTGAAACTCGCCATATGGTGCTAGCCACGGGTTCGGGTAATCGAGGCCGACCACAAGACCTATACTAACCAGGTTCTCGCCAAAGTGGTACATCCAACCACCACCATATGTGTCTTTTGGTAATGGGTAACCCATTGAGTGAACCACAAGGCCGGACTGGAACTTTTCTGGCTGGACCTCCCACACTTCCTTGATGCCGAGGCCGTAGGTTTGGTGCTGACTGTCCCTCCTGAGGTCGTACTTCTTGATCACTTGCTTCGACAGACTACCGTGGCACCCTTCACCAAGCAAGGTAACGCGCGCATGAAACTCCATGCCGCGTTCAAAAGAGTCCTTTGCCTTACCCTCGCGTGAGATGCCAAGATCGTTCGTGGCAACACCTTTGACCACTCCCTCGTGATTGTATAGGATTTCTGATGCTGCAAACCCGGGATATATTTCTACACCCACTTCCTCTGCTCGCTCCCCCAACCATTTGACCATCTGATTCAGACTTATTATGAAGTTGCCGTGGTTGTTCATCTGGGGTGGTTTCGGTAGAGGGATAGCACTATTTTTGGTGAGGAAGCGCATGCGGTCTTCTTTTGCGGGCGTTATGTCGAAGAAGCGCTCTGGATTGTCTTCTGAGCGCCAGTTCGGCAATAGCTCATCGAGGGCAGAAGGCTCGATGACATTGCCGGACACAATGTGGTCGCCCAGCTCGCCGGCCTTTTCTAGCAGCAAGACCCTAAAGTCTTCATTGCCCGCTGCATTCGCCAATTGCTTGAGCTTGATGGCGGCCGATAGCCCCGCGGGGCCACCGCCCACAATAAGCACGTCGACCTCGTCTGCCTCGCGCTCAATCGATCGTGGGTCAAAAGTGTCGTCTTCAGTGGCAAGGCGTGTTCGTGGCGTAGACGAAAAAGCTCGTCTTTGTCCGGCAATCCGGACGGCAGGGCGATGTGACTGCCATAGCGAGCGTGTCCGCGAAGGTGCGCACGCAAAGCTGCGAGTAGGTATGCGCGCAGAGCGTGACGTTGCAAGCAAGTGGCGTGTTAGCGACGTGGGTAGAGATCTGGAAGCCATGGTGATGTGAGGCGAGATGAGTATGAAACAGCCTCCAGCACGACACGAGACACGTGCAAGGCCACAAAATGTACCGAAATAACTGGGATGCTTTTTGCACACCAAATAGTCACCGCGAGCTGCCTCAATCACGGGGATTGTGGTTGAAGGCGTGAATTCGCGCCCCCCATCTTTCGTCTTGCCTCAATGACGAAGCTTAGAAGTTCCAACCGAGGCTAAGCGGCGCGCGGATTTCGATTGCCGGGCCGCTGATTGGCCCGCACCTTCCTCTCTTTCTGCGAACGTAAGAGCCTTCCTTTCATTGTTGTGACAACCACCAACAGCGGTACCAATGCCATGACCTCTACAATTTCACGAGCTTACGTATACCTACGCGACTTACGGCTTTCTGCGCACGACCGTATCCAGTCAAAGCCGATTTTAGCAACATTGGTCGGCGGTCCCGTCCGAGAGCGAATGTTCCGCAGAGCCTCACCCTAGGGCAGACCGTAACAGAGCCATCCTGTGTATCACCACAAGCCATGGCCGTTGGGCTTTAGCACGTAGTTGAGTGACAGATGCTCGCATTTACCTTGCAATACTCGCAGCTGCGGGAGAAGACGAACGAACAGGGCCTTGTCACAGACAATGAAGAGTAAGACCGAGCAAAAGCACCACGCGGAGTCCTCGCAGGCTATCAATGATTTGAAGCCTTCCAGCTATTTCCATCATCTCGTTGTACTTGTTGACTGCGTGATCCCCAGGTTCTGAGGCTCAACGCTCGTGCACCCGTCCCTATGAAACCCGCCAAGCCTCATCTCCATACCACGAAGTGTCCCACAGCATGGCCCGATTGGAAGAGCGCAGTGGCCTCAGTCACACACCAAACTTATGCGTTTAGCATCTGCTCCTTTTCGCATAATGTTCCCCTAGTCGTCTGCAACATGCTCTCTAACAGTACACGTTCGATGACCCCACATGCCAAAGCTCGATGACATCGGCTGTCAGGCATGAAGCTTGCGTCAATCCAGAGTGGATGCGTTTGATTCGATCGTTTACAGCCAAGTCCACGCGTTCAAGGCCTTTCCTGTCCAGGTCACAACGGTCAAGCGTTCGGAAGCTTCCTGTACCTGTAAGAGAAAATTGGAGGCCCCCGATCGTTCTTTTTTTGGAGCCTGGCCGCCTCAGGGTATCTTCATACAGCGTCTGTATGATGTTCACGGGAGAAGCAAACAGTCACTCCAGGCACGGTCTCGTCAATCGTCGGCCTTGCTTGTATTTGGCGAAGCTCCATAACACACAATCATACGCATTGAATATATAAGTCTCCCTCTCCACACTGTTCAACGATACGCCCAGCTTCATTCTGTCAAACATTCCCTTGGTGCAGCGCACTCTTCACTTCAATTCACTTCCATTCTTTCATCGAGCTGTGCTCACTGTTTAATACCGACAGATCTCACTACGTTCCTTCATCCGCAGGTTCATTTTACACTTCATCATGAGGTACACACTTCTTACTCTCCTTTCCGCCTCAATGGTGGCAGCGGCTCCAGCGCCTTTTGTGGTCTCTGGAGATGTCGCAGCCATTGGTAGCGCAACTGAAAGCCTCGGTCGTCGAGAGCCCCATGACTTCGTCAAGCGTGCCTTTCCTGTCCGTCGTGCAACTGTTCTAGCACGCGGTCAGAAGAACGCTAATGCCAACGCTGAAGAAGGCGCTGTTGCTGCAGAGGAAGAGGCTCAGCAACAGCAGGATAATGCCGCCGCCGGTGCTGATGAGCAGCAGGCGAAGGGCAAGGGAAAGGGCAAGGGAAAGCAGGAGGCACAAGCTGGTAAGCTCGCTGAACCAAGTGTTGTGCCTGTTTCCTAATTCACTCACAGATCAAGCCGCAGCCGATCAGGCACAACAGGAGGCCGCGGGCGCAGAGCAGAACAATGCCGCTGCTCATGAGGCTGCCAATGCAGAGCAGGACAACGCTGCGGCCGATCAGGCACAACAGGAGGCCGCAGGCGCAGCACAGGACAATGCCGCTGCCCATGAGGCTGCCAATGCAGAGCAGGATAATGCCGCCGACGAGGCCGCCAACGCAGAGCAAGACGCAGCTGCAGACCAGAACAATGCCGCCGACCAGAAGCAACAGGACGCCGCAGCCGACGAAGCCGCCAACGCAGAGCAAGACGCAGCTGCAGACCAGAACAATGCCGCCGACCAGAAGCAACAGGACGCCGCCGCTGAAGAGGCTGCCGCAGCCGAACAACAGCAGAAAGAAGCCCCTGCTGAGCAGAACATGGCTGCCATGAATGCGACTGGAGATGCTGCAGCAGACCAGAAAGCAGCAGCAGAGCAACAGAAGGCTGCTGACGAGGCTGCCAAGAAGGCTGATGAGCAAGCCCAACAGGATGCGAAGAAAGAAGCCGATGCTCAGGCCAAGGCCGACAAACAAGCCCAGAAAGAAGCTGAAGCAGCCGCCAAGCAAGAAGCAGACGCACAGAAGAAGGCCGATCAGCAAGCCCAAAAAGAAGCAGCAGCGGCTGAGAAGCAGGCAGCAGAGGAGCAAAAGAAGGCCAACGAAGCCGCCCAGAAGGCCGAAGAGCAAGCCCAAAAGGACCAACAAGCCGCAGACCAAGCCGCAGCTGATGAACAGAAACAGGCCGAGCAGGCCGCCCAGGACGCCGCACAACAGCAACAGGATGCCGCAGCTGGTAACGCTACCGAGGTGATCGATAACGCCGGTGCTGCCAACGTCACTGAGGGCGTTGCTGGAAACGCTACAGAGGTCAACAACGGTAAGGGTAAAGGCAACGGCAACAACGAGGGCAAGGGGAACGGCAAGCAGAACGGCAAGGGAAAGGGCAACGGCAATAACAACCTCGCCCAACTTCTCCAGGAAGCTGAAGCCGCCCTCCAGGCTGGTGGTCAGGAGCAGCAGAGTGGTGGACTCAGTGGTCTGCTAAGTGGCCTCCTTGGTGGCGGTGCTGCCAAGGGCAAGGCGAACGCTGGAGCTGGCGCCGGTGCTGGTGGACTTGATATTGGTGCACTTCTCGGTGGTCTCGGAGGTGGAGCGCAGGCCAAGGCGAAGGCCGCGGGCATTGACCTCAACGCTGATGGCATTGGTCGCAGCCACAAGAGGGCCTTCCGTGCTTAGATGTTTAATGTTTTACTACACGGATGGACATGGCTACGGGCTTTGATAGCTCACCATGGGAATTTCACAGCAGGACTTAGTAGCTCAGAGCAAAAATTGTTTGGGTGAAAGGCAGTTTTACATGTATACTTCTAAAATATAGACGGATGGGCAAACCAGTCGAACTGGTGTCATCATGAGAGTATATTCTTACCTCAACATAATCTTGATCACGCCTTTCAATTTCCAACTGCTCACCTATTCAACGCATGAGAAGCAGCTGATATTCTTCAAGATGGTGGCTTCACCTCCACGTTTCAGCTCCGCGGTTCGCCGAACGCCCAAGACTTTGACGGTTCTGTCGCCTGTTCTTGAGTCGACTGCACGGCATAACATCGAGCTCCTGGTCGGTCGCTTCGGAAACGTGACCTGTCTGGATGTTACATGGGAATGCAAGGTGGACGCGTACACCATGACATAAGACATTTAAACTTTTTGACGCAGCATAATGAGAGCCAAAGGTGTATGTAAGGCTATGAGATTGCAGGAAGAAGTATATTGCATGCCGTATAGCTTCGGGATAGACTATAGCATTTAGGCGGGAACGTGTGTTGCCGACCAAGTCCTTTCATCACATAAACATGCTTGACTAGAAACCGCTTCCCTCGCTTTTGCAGACAGACTCCATTGAGCCACCTGCGTTGTTGCGGACAGATTAAGTTCCATTAGTCTCATTGTTTCGGAATGGTGTAGAGAATGCAGAACTTGACTCAAAGTCGACGCGAATCGAAAGATTAGACTACGCAAAGTCAGTGTCTTTAGCGGTAGCTTGGGACGGTTCGTATGCTATGATCTGCACAACACCCGCAGTGAAGATGACCTCGAGGAGCATATCGACAAACCATCTAACGATAACGTTGCGACCGTGATCTGGAACTGTCGGGAGTTGAGATGATACTGTCGGGAAATGGACACAGATGTGCTGGAGCATGGCATTGAAGAGGGTGTCGTAGTCCTTGAAAGTGGTTGGCGCGCCAGATTCCTCAAACGACTCGGTGACGTGAAGAGCTAGAATGGCTATGTCGTCGATCATCTCCGGTGTCATTACACCGACGATGCTTGGCGTCTGCCTCTCGAAGACTCTCCAGGCTGACATTGGCGGCGGTAGGTTGTGGATGACTGATGGTCGTGTTAGTGAGAAGTCTTTCAGTAAGTCAAGGCTTACTTGTACAAGACGAAGGGGTGCTGGGATCCGGTGAGTGCGAATGCATTGTTGTTAGAAAGGAGCGTGTGAGTTGGTGTAAAGGGTTGAGGAGGGACGGGATGGTCGAGCATCACGGCGTTATTGATTGTTGTGACTGTTACGTCACCCATGCGGCATTGGAAGGCAATGGCACCCAGCTTCACAGCAAGCGTCAACGAATAAAGTAGCCAACAGTTACCCACGTCAGTGCGAGGACTACCGGAGAGTCCGGCATGTCCGGCATGTCCGACATGTTCGACATGGTGAAGCCCGTGTACGTCTTGGTCACTAAGGACGGTAAAATACAATACAAGACTTGGAAAGGACGGGATACTAAAGGTCTCACATATAGTACGTATGCCAGGTACAGTCGACGACACGATTCGAGAGCTCGCTCTAACTATCGCAAGAAGAAAATTTATACTGGGGCTGTTTCATCGCCCTGGTGGAGCTCCAGCACCTCCTCGTGAACTACGTTCCCCTGGTCTACGTCCTAGCGTCGGTTGGCAAAGTTTTACCGCTGGACTTCAAAGGCCCAGGACAGGTCGTCAAAATTGTAGAAGACCGGTCAGATGCCAGAAACACGCGCGCAGCGAAAACCCAGGAACTAGGCCGGTACAGTAAGAAAGTGTCTTCCACTGCAGTGTATCACAAGTCACGCATATATGCTTCCTGTATACCTTCAAGGTTACAAGAAAAACTGCTCATCTGCACAAAAGTTCATGTAGGTAGATGGACTACCTCGTCATTGTCAGCATGAGTCTCGTAGGGCGAGTAATGGGCTGAGCTGTCAACATATGGCTTCAGTTAGGCCTACCCTGAAGAATGGAAGGCTGATCTTAGCCTTCTCGAATACCGTGCGAAGTAAGACGAGCAAATACCAGCGCGGATACTCTAGACAGGGCGGAGCGGATGCCTCACGGCTACTATTCCGAGAGTGAGTGTGCCAAGCGGAACATGGACGGTTGTGACCATGGCCAGTCCAAGGATTAATATCGTTTACGCGAGCGAGGTCTAGTTCATGGCGAGTAGTCTAAATATGGTCACGGTGCGGATCCACGCAGTCGCCGTCGTGACGACTACAGTTATTTCTTGTCCCAATGTACCTAGGTATACAACAATACAGTCATTGTCCGCTGTCTCCTAATATCTACATTTCCCGTGCCTGAAGAGACTCAGCAAAGCTGTTGTTTGTCGTCACGTTAAAAAGCTCTCGCCTTACTATTTGACCCCAACTACATTGCACTCTCAAAGCGCGCTTAATAAAAGGAGTTCCACAGTGCAACTTCTCTGCTACACAGTGAACTTTACACCAGAAGTAAAGATTGTAATTCCATATTTGAATTATTCTAGCTCTTGACTTTCAAACTCATCACTTCTGAGTTACAATATATAGTCCATTCAACATCATGACTGCTCCGAATACTTTCACATATAAATACATTGCAGGCTGCTCAAGATGCCACCCAACAAGACTCAAGACGCCATCGCCGACTTGAACGCTAGCGCTGCTGCAAATGTCACTGAGGGCGCTGCTAGTAGCAGTTCACCTCACAGCCAGGTAAATGAGCAACTGTATCTTTACATCTGTCGATATATTGGTAGAAAAAGGAAATACGCATGTAGATGCAATGTCGCTAAATGATACTGTATCAGCCTGTCTAACCCACAGAGAACCATGCGCTCATCCAGTAATAACCTTATCACTTCTTCCCCTTACTCTTCGTCTTGCTCCGCGTACTTCTTGCTGGAGGCGCCTCGACTACCTCCTCCATTTGCACATCCACGATATCAACTCCAGACCCCTCGTCCGCTGCTCCTCTATCGTCTTCACTTTCCCTACTGTCCGACGAATCAATACCATCGTCTGCGCTTATGCCGACCTGCTTTTCTTTCGCGTTACGCTCAGCTTCCCAGCTCTTTACGAGTTCTTGAACGTCCTCGCGAGGCTTGTCCTGACCATTCCAAGCACGACAGCTGCTGCATCGCCATCGGCCAATGTCTTCGAGGCCTCGAGCACCCGGTGGTGCTTGTCCGTTGACAAGACGGCATTCGGAGCAGATGAGTGCGAGACGGTTCTTAGCCTGCGTCTCGTCCTCACCAAGCAGAGCGTCGAGGATGCGGTCGTACCAATGCGCCTGGGTAAAGATAGCGGCAGGAGCGGCAGAGAATTGCTTGCTCAGTTCAGCTGAACTAAAAGCATTGGGTGCGAATTCGGCGCCGGGAGCTTCTGGAGCTGGTAACTGCGGCGGCGGAGACGGTCCTTGTGGGGATGAGATGTTCGAGGGTGGGCGCTGGGGTGTCGTTGGTTGTGGCTGGCCGGGGGTACGCTGAATATTCGCAGTTGGCGGAGGAGCCATGCCAGTTCGGGGCCCTTGCGGATGTTGCTTCTGCTGGCCTTGTTGCTGCTTCTGTGACGGCGCGGGAGGCTGTTCCTTCTGTTTTGGCGAAGCACCGTATTTTTCGAGCAGCTGTTGTGTCGAGTTGTACTTGGTGGCCTCCTTCAGCCGCTCGATGGTGGCATCGCGGTCCTTGTTGAGTTTCTTGAGGAAGTTGTCCGTGTTCCTGATGCGGTAATCGAAGTAGCTCGTGAGCGCGTAGCGAATGCCGTAGATACTGCCAATGGTAAGAAATCATTCCATCAAGAGAAGTCTTGTAGCACGCACACCACAGGCCCGCCAGCAACAATAGAGCCTTCCAAAGCCCCCCAGTTCTGCCAGCCCGTCACCAGAGTAAGCAGCAGTGCAGCTAGTATGTACGCAAAGCCCGCATAGAGCGTCCACATGACACGTGCGCGTCTCGAAAGCTGGCGTTGGCGGTCATTGACGGCCGTGGCTCTCGCGATTTTGCCGGTAAGAGTGTTCAGCGTCTTCTCGAAGGATGCAGCATCTTCGCTGGCCTAAAGTCGTGTCAGAGTTGCATCCGCATCATGGCAAGTGTCTAAACGCACCCTCCAAGGCCAAAGCGACACCATCGTATCTTGTCAGTGGAGCCCGCTATGGGTGCTCGAGCTCGATTATTGTCGCGGCCAGCAATGCATGCTCGCGTGCAAAGGGAAGCAGGTGGTAGCTAGGAAACTTGCGACGTCACCGGGACTGAGCTGCAGGCGCGCTACAGATCGCTGGCAGGGTTCACGCCTGCAGAATACCGGTCACGTGTCGGCAACTTTCTCGCCGCCGGACTCCCGCATCGCATTGTTGAACACCACCACCGAAGAAGCCTATAATTCTGCAGACCAATGGCACACGAGATGGCACTTGTAGCATACCGGAATCTGCTGCGGTCAGCGCGCGTCGCCTTCCAAGGTATGTAGTCTATTGCCCTCCCTATGGACAGGAAAACTCACAGCATTGCTAGGTGACATGAACACTCTGTTCGCCGCCCGCGCCGAAGTCCGCAGGAATTTCGAGTCGAACCGAAGCCTGGCGGCCGGAGGCGACGAGCTTTCCAAACAACTGGCACACGCCGAGGAGGTCGCAAAGTTCCTGAGGGAGAATGTTGTGCAAGGACAAGCGGCTGACGATCAAGGGAGCTACAGTATGTCTGGAAGCGCACATGTATTCGATCACGTTTCACTCATATACGCTACAGAGCTGCGGATACACGAACATACCGAGCGAGGAAACAACGAGGATATCAGGAAAGGAAAGGGAAAGAGTACGTTGGGCGGAGTCAAGTGCTGCTCGTCCTAAACTTTTGCTGCCCAGTAATGAAATGATACCCATACCATTCATAGCGCCGACCCGATGCTTGCAAACAAAACCATTACTCGCCCCTCAAAGTCGCATAATCAGTCTCCTCATCTGCTCCTGGCGGAGGTGCGATGGCCATGCTATCGAAATTGTTCTGCGGTGCAGCTTCGCTGGCCGCTTGAGCAGCAGCAGCAGCAGTCCGGCGTGGGCCAGCAGCTTGTCGCCCTTCCTTTGCATACTGCATGCGGACGTTCTGATCCAGGCTATCCAGCTGTTTCGGCTTGCCCCAGGTGACCCTCATTGGACAGCCCTTGATCACGACTTTGCCCTTGAGTGTCTCTGCCGCATTCTCCGCGTCCTGCCTGTTGACATAGTTTACGTATGCGCAATGTGCTCGATGTGAACAAACGAGAGACCGAAGTTTCCCGTATTGTGCAAAGTGGGTGCGGAGCTCGTGCTCGGGAAGGTCATCCTCGACTCCAGTGACAAAGAGAGACGCAACGTTCGGATCAGACGGTGGCAGCCAGTCCCGCGGGCTCGGTTCTGCGGCGGGACCGCCCATGCGACCGCCTCTTGCAGGCCTCGCGCCTCCTCGTCCACTGAACGTGCCTTTTGTGTCCCTCGTCCTAATCGGCCCTGGAGCGCGTCCGCTTCCACTGCTCTCGCCAGATCCACCGGACGCTGACAATGCTTTTTGGCCACCGCTCTCCTCTCCTTCTGCCTCTAGCCGCCTCTGCTTCTTGTAGTATGGCTCGCTCTGTGCCAGTCGCTTGAGCAGTTCGCGCGCCTTCTCGTCCGTCTTCTCGTACGCCTCCATCGCTCCCCTGCCCTCTTCAATTTCCCTCTCATGTTCTTGCGCGTAGTACTGTCGGTTGATGTCGCTTTGCGGTCCTGGCGCTACCATTTTGAGCGCGGCATCTCGGACGACGATGGGTAGACCAAAGGACAGGTCTAGCATGCAGCACTGGCAGCAGTTCTTGAGACGCGCGCATGTCAAGCAGATGTTCGTGCGCTTCTGGCGGGCAGTGCGGTCGGCCTTCCAGCGGAAGATGGTAAACGGGCGGGTACAGATCTTGCATTCCTAAGCAGTGTTAGCGCATGTTCTTTTATTGCTTCAACATAGCGGTCGCTGAGTACGGCTGACGAGCAGCGGATGTGAACAGCGACATGCGCATGGCTGAACTGCCGGCGCACGATCAACGTAATCATCTAGCCTACGGTATGCCATGCTCGTCACCGCTTGTTTGCGCGCAACTAGACTCGTGTGTCACTTACCGCTCCGTGATCCTCCTTCAGCATTTGCACGTATGGGTTGTCCGGGAGACACTTCTCGCATACGGACGGAAAGTCGGTGGTCTCCCATCCACTGCGATTCAAGTCTTGCTTGATTTGTGGCGGCATATCGGAGATGGGACGGCCTGTTCAAGACCTTGAACTCAGAGGAACGTGGTCGCTGTAGTTGGCGGAGAGTGTATACAGCGTATCGGGGGTCTCTGAGTACGTTGAGGTGGGGGGCGTAGCGGGACAACGGCGATGGTATCCTTCACGAGCAAGGTAAGATATGACGCTAGAAATCTCCAGGACTTGGCATTCATGTCCGGGTGGCGGCGCTAGCGGCTCCGCGTACACAACAGACCGTGATTGGACAACAGGTATCATAGGGGGTTCGCTCTTGCCCAAATTTCCTACCGCTCTTTCCCATAAAGTTTGGACCCTTTCGCTGTTGTTGAGCTTCCAAGGTTCTTCACTGCTCAATTGACACTTCTCTTCTCCTCTTTTGTGCTCTACCCCCAAACCAGTGCTTCTCACTTCAACATTCAACATGTCTCCCATTGCGCTTGAACAGGAAGACCACACTCGCGATGCCGAGTTCAACAAGGCCATGCACGGTAAGTCGGCCACTACGCGTGGTGGCATGGCAGCTATGCTCCAGAAGGACCGTGGCGCCCAACAAGCGGCCGTAGACGAGTACTTCAAGCACTGGGACAACAAGGCCGCCTCTGAGGAGACGGAAGAGACACGCAAGGTGAGCAGTGTTTGGTTGCCGTGTCTTGTAATACGGATGCTAACAAGCACTAGGAACGACGAGACGAATATGCCACTCTCACAAGGCACTATTACAACCTCGCGACCGACCTGTACGAGTACGGCTGGGGCCAGAGCTTCCACTTCTGCCGCTATGCCTATGGCGAGTCCTTTCACCAGGCCATTGCTCGCCACGAGCACTACCTTGCACACAAGATGGGTCTGAAGGATGACATGCGCGTGCTCGACGTCGGATGCGGTGTCGGAGGTCCCGCGCGTGAGATTGTCAAGTTCGCGGGCGTCAACGTCGTTGGCCTGAACAACAATGACTACCAGATCCAGCGTGCCACACATTACGCCGAGAAGGAGGGTCTCTCGCACAAGCTCAAGTTCACCAAGGGTGACTTCATGGTACGATAACCATGCCAAACCCCGTATCCACCATTAACAAGAGGCTAGCAAATGTCTTTCCCTGACAACTCTTTCGATGCCGTTTACGCTATCGAGGCTACCGTCCACGCCCCGTCCCTCGAGGGCATCTACAGCGAGATCTTCCGCGTCCTGAAGCCCGGCGGTGTCTTCGGTGTCTACGAATGGCTCATGACTGATGCATACGACAACGACAATCCCCATCACCGTGAGATTCGTCTCGGAATTGAGATCGGTGACGGTATCTCCAACATGGAGAAGATTGAGGTTGCGCTCAAGGCTATGAAGGCTGCTGGCTTCGAAATGGAGCACCATGAGGATCTTGCTGACCGAGACGACCCCTACCCATGGTACTGGCCGCTCTCTGGCCAGTTGAAGTACATCAGCGCCATTGGCGATATCCCCACAATCCTCCGAATGACCAAGATTGGCCGCGGGCTGATCCACAAGTTCGTTGGTGGACTCGAGGTGATCGGCCTTGCCCCCAAGGGTACCCAGAAGACCGCCGACAGCTTGGCGCTCGCTGCTGACTGCCTGGTTGCTGGTGGAAAGGAGAAGCTCTTTACCCCGATGTACCTGATGGTCGGCAGGAAACCAGAGAACGCATAAGCAGCGTTCGTTTTCGCTTCTTTCGACTAGACTTGCTTCATCCTAGCCTTGTAGGCATATCTTCTTTGGTACGGAGTACATCTCCTGGTTTTGCATCGTCGCCTGGGGGGCGCGTTATATGACTGTAATATGTGGGCTTCTGGGACACGGTGATGGCAACGCGAACATAGAGTAGAATATAAGTAATACCTTCATACCTGACTTTTCGATCTTGATGATGCAGGATGCATGAAAAGTGTTGATGTAGCCCTCGAACAGCTGAATCTGTCAGACGCCGCAAAGAATCAATATCCCTTCGCGTCCGGTCGGAGCTGCGAGGTCGCGGAGATCGCGAGATGTCGGGTTGAACACGCTAGTGGCACAGACCCTGAGAGTTGTGTTGAGCTTGCCCAAGCGGGTGGATCCCCGAGCTGTCGGAAGAAATTGTCGAGCAACACCATCGAACACATCCCAACACCCAGAAGGGCCATCACTCGCTCGCGGTCAACATACCCCACGACCTCCCTCACCTCCCTCACCTCCCTCACCTCCCTCACCTCCCTCACCTCCCTCTACACTGTCCGCCACAATGGTTGCTTCACGGCTGCTTCGACCCGCCGCGCGTCTTGCGTTCCGCCCAGCGTTCCGCGCTCCAGCTTTCACACCCGCTATTGTCGCAAGGAGAGGATATGCCTCGGGCCAGAAGGAGATGACGGTGCGAGAGGCGCTGAACGAGGCCATGGCTGAGGAGATGGAGGCGAACGACAAGGTGTTTGTGCTCGGCGAGGAAGTTGCGCAGTACAACGGAGCGTACGTTTTTCTCAGACCTCGTCGACTGGAGCGTAGCTATGTGCGATAAGCAAGAGGAGGAGCTTTTATGTGGAGCTGTGGCTGCAAAACCATGTTGGGACAGAGACAGAGCCTAGAGACGATGCTGACACGACGCACAGATACAAGGTCACCAAGGGCCTCCTAGACCGCTTCGGCGAGAAGAGGGTCATCGACAGCCCCATCACCGAGTCTGGCTTCGCTGGCCTGACTGTTGGTGCTGCGCTCGCTGGACTGCACCCCATTGTATGCCCTCTGTTCCCCGTTCCCTGGCGTCAGACCCCCCTCTAACACGCCGCAGTGCGAGTTCATGACCTTCAACTTCGCCATGCAAGCTATCGACCAGATCATCAACTCGGCCGCAAAGACGCACTACATGTCTGGTGGCATCCAGCCCTGCAACATCACCTTCCGTGGTCCCAACGGTTTCGCCTCCGGTGTCGCTGCCCAGCACTCGCAAGATTACACTGCTTGGTACGGAAGCATTCCAGGTCTGAAGGTCGTTGCGCCATACAGCGCAGAGGATGCCAAGGGTCTGCTGAAGGCTGCCATCCGGGACCCCAACCCGGTCGTCGTCTTGGAGAACGAGTGAGTCCCTCGCAGCAAGCTTCAAGAGCTTCGGCTGACATGCACAGGCTTCTATACGGTCTTTCCTTCCCCATGAGCGAAGCAGCCCAGAAAGACGACTTCGTTATTCCTGTATGACCCCTCGCTTCTTCCACTCCATCCTCTCGCTAATCCTTCGCAGTTCGGCAAAGCCAAGATCGAGCGCCCCGGCAAGGACCTCACCATCGTAACCCTCTCCCGCTGCGTCGGCCAATCCCTTACCGCTGCCGAACAACTGAAGTCCAAGTACGGCATCGAAGCCGAAGTCATCAACCTCCGCTCCATCAAGCCCCTTGACGTCGAGTCCATCGTCAAGTCCGTCAAGAAGACGGGCCACATGCTCTGCGTCGCATCCGACTTCCCGTCCTTTGGCGTCGGCGCCGAGATCATGGCGCTTACCTGCGAATACGCTTTCGACTACCTAGAGGCGCCACCTGCGCGAGTCACCGGCGCCGAGGTACCCACTCCATATGCCCAGAAACTCGAGGAAATGAGCTTCCCGACCGAGAGCTTGATTGTGGACTACGCCGCCAAGTTGCTGAGGGTGGCATAAGCAATTCAAGCGAGATGGAGAGTGCTTCTTTTTTTGAGTCGCGTGGTGGCCACGAGGTGCGGCTGAAAGAGAGAGGGCGTAGGGATAGATGGTTCCTTCTGCCCACGTGGATACGCTTATGCTTATTTGAAATGTATCCAAAGAAGACAAGCGGAGAGATGAAGCGATTGGAGGAAAGTGGATAGACGAACGATTTTTCGATTGTGGGAACCATGTCCAATGTAACATTTTTTCTTATTTGCGATTGAAGAAATTATAGCGTTTGACGCACGTCTCTGCTCCACATTAGGCTTATTTTGTGTCAGTGCGGGTGCTTGAAAATGATGCGATGCGCTGGGTGTTGCGCAACAATCCGGGCTGATGCCGTAGGAATCTGCTCAGTCCACTTCCTATGGAATCAAAGGCTGTGGGATCAGGCCATAAGAGACGTGAGACTTGCTGCGTGTTTGCCACCGCAAGCCTTTGAAAGTTGAAGTCTAGCTGAAAGGGGCTGGGGTAGTTGGGCTGAAGAAACTGAGGGTGAGACTGTAGATTATCAACTACGACGGAAGACATAGAGGAACGTCCCACAGCCCCTGAAACTATGCTCAGAGCCATTTGGTATGGCAGGCTGAATGATGGAGGCTCACGCGAGTATAATCTCTGATCGGTCAGTGAGATTTGATGGCAGAGAACATGGATATGGTTCTTACATTTTGAGCGTCCAGTGCCATCAATTCCAAGATTTCATTGTCGGCTCAGTTCGGGCACTGAGTACTCTTGGGAGCACGATACAAAACACTACAAGCTCGACGCATTCTACGAAGTAGGATGACACGCTCATTTGGTCTGCCCATGTGAGCGTACAGAGTATGGCGCTTGCAACATCAGCACGCCCTTGTGACGCATCAATTCGATTTCAAAATTCCCGATGTCCTCGAGCATAGCTGCCCAACGCTGGTCACGCAAGGAGCCCAAGTCTGGCCATCGTGCATCTCGCATTCCGCACATGCAGTTTGTGCAGGCACTTTCTCTTTTGGCAAGTTTCTAGGTTATGACAATTCTTTCGGCGTCTGTGGCTTGCATCGGGACCACACCCGCTCATGCTGTGAGACCAGGGACGCTCATCTCGCGTGCGGCTTTGTACGGCGTGGCTTGAACTCCACGTGCATGCGAACAGGCTGGTAGATTCGCGTGAGAATTGTTCGAAGACACCCACTGGTGTGCTTGACATGCTATATTACTGAAGTCGTGGCGCAACTGGGACCTTGAGGTTATAAATAGGCGGTAGCTAATCGAACAGCCGATAGGATTCCACGTCGAGCTAAGATAGGATAGTCGTTCTATGTGGCGCGTCAAAGATGCAACCGACGGGCTTGGGCTTTGACGCCAGCTGTCCATACCCATGTGGAAGCCATAGCGTAGAATGACATTGGAAGCCCGTCGAACGTGTCGCCGCTCTTTCGGCGTGCAGTCATGCGCTACTCGACCTCAGCCATCAGGCACGGGCCGTGCTGTCTATGTACCTGACGATCCTAATGATTTTGCTTGTTGCCCACAAGAACATGTAGAACTAGCATAAGACCAAGTCTTCGATGCCCAATCATGGACACCTGTAGTTGTGGTGGTAGTCTTGTCGGGTATGTTGCTATATATTTTCCTGCAGTAGACGGGATGCAGCAAGCAATCTTGGAGCAAACGATCGATGATGGTCCGAGACCGAAGCAAGGTTAAACAGCCTTCCGCTAGATGCGTTAAATGCGTCATCCTGAGCCAGGGTCAATGGTTTTGTCGTACAAGACAACGTTGTCTAGATACCTTCGAGGTCTTTTCGGCATTTTGCAACAATTCAAAGAATATTTGGGTTTTCCCATGCTAGTAAACAGAGGATGTAGTCGTTGGAAAGGCCGAAAGTTTGGAAGGAGCGGGCACAAGTTATTGCGATCTATGATCAAACATCGCTCATGAAGAGGTTGCGTCAATCATTGGCTTGGAACCGCGTTCCGCTTCAAGGAAGGGTTGTGTCCTGCAAGGTGAGAGTGTGAGACCAAAACCAGGTGTCCTGCTCCACAAGAAAGCGGGATGTGCGTCCGCACGGGCGTATCCGAGGCCGATTTAGACTAGCTTCGCGGACTAAGGATGCCTTGTTCAAACCTCCTGGTCTCTGGCACCACATACATGCACATTCTCATTCGATAACCGTATTAATCGTATCTTTAACGCCTCTGCGATTAGACCCACGACCACAGGCGAAGCTCGGCCGTTCGTCTATAGCATGGCTAAAATGCCATACTACACCTTTCCTACCATCCTCAGCCTCAATCAGCCGTTCGGGTACGCACATGGCTTGCAGCGCAAGCCTTCTAGGCTCATTTCCACGCGCGACCGGCTGGCCCAGCCTTTCAAAGCCTCCCGAACGCGATCTGGCAGTTAAACGAACAATGCACAGATCGACTTTCTTTTCCACAATCTGACACTATGTTGTTCGATGTGTAGGCCCTTACGACTGATTCCTCATCTGTGGACATGATCGCTCAGGGCTTCGGCAGCATCAATCACAATGTGCGCCGACTTGCTCGTGACAATGGCCTGATGCAAGAGGTCGCGTTCGGCGCTGGTCGGGACAACCTCACACGATACTCGCCTCCACAAAGCTTAGTGACATCTCACCAAGGCGACCGTTCCTCTGGCTCTCAAAATCGAAAATTAAAGAAACGCCCTACTTCGACTATATCGCTTTCACTTGGAGAGTGTACATTCATACCGCAGGTTGTCAACTACGACGGAAAACAACGAGGGCATCTGATAACCCGAAGCTATGCACAGTATCAACACGCTTCAATCGTGACAGCAAGGCTTCGTGTATAGCTCCAGGCACCCTATTTGCTTTCCGTCGTAGGTGAGAACCTACAGTAGAGGTGTGTGTCCGTTGCTGGCAACATCGTCCAAAGTGGTAATTTGCGGGTCTCAATCAAAACTGAGATGCTAGATCACCTAGCGAACAAGGATCGCCCCGTTATCTTCGGGGTGGCCCGAGTGGTCTAGATAGCCGTAACAGGCAACTGATGTGGCACTTCACATCGTACGACTTACCTAGTACGATCTTTTCGTTTTTCGAAGCCCCGATGAGACTGATTCGATATTATTGGGAAGCTGTTGGTGTTGCAAATACTCTCGTTTGGGGATAGCATCTCTGGGCTGTGGCCAAAAGCGCCGCCAACGGTTATGTGCGATTCTGTCGGTGAAGTTCGGGAAAACGCTTCAGCTTAGTGGTGCGCGATGACGACCGTTCATTGCAATTACCACGATGGCATCATGTTCCCACGTGTGAACCACGTTCGCTTCGTAACCGATGGCTTGCATATGCAAGCCCAAGCCCACACTGCTGGATGGCATGTGCGTCCCCGGTTCCGTCAATTATTCCCTCGCATTCAATGTGCATGAGAACCGAATTGCTGGATTTTTCTTAGCTCAAAATGATTTGTGTACAAGCCACAGCCTCTGTGCTTCTGTGACGGGGTTCCTGTGGACCAAAATGCAGGAAGATGGGGCATCTGCAATGGCTTTCAATGGATGGGAAGTCAATACCATGTTAGCCAATCGAGGTTGTCCTCAGTACACCGGACCAGACCCCTTCATCCTCGCTCATGGCGCACGGACTCGAGAAAAATACTAGAGCTGACGACTAATGTTCACTCAATCATGCCTTTTAGTTATCGGTCCGACTTTAAAGACGCAGCAGTGCCCTGTAGAGCGACCTGGGATAATCCTCAGATCCAACCAAGGTGGAAACACGAGAAGCGCCTAGACTACCCGAACTCAATTGGCTCATATATGTGCCTCTGCAGAGTATCCGCTGGCTGTGTGTAGCACCACACCTCTCCTCTGGAGCAGCACGACCCAGCCGTGTGACAAGCGAGGTCTCTCTGACTACACCACTACCACAGGATCTCCGGTCGTTATCCGTCGTTCGAGCAACTCCGCCCCAGGGATCGCCTGGTATACTAGATCAGTATGTCGGAGACGAAGCAGGTCTCACCACTCTTCAGTTTGCCTATAGAGCTCCGCGAGGAAATCTACAAGAGCGTTCTTTATGGTCCCAGTCAAGGCTTGAATATACTACGGACTTGCCAAGAGATTCGACACGAGGCACAAAAGTTCCTCTATCAAAGGAAACTGATATTTCCAAGTCAAGGAGCCCTATACACGTGGTTGGCCAAAACCCCCCGCGAACTCCTTGCCTACGTTTCGAGTATTACCATACACCTCCAAGATGTCGATCTTAGACCCATACTCGGAGATCTGACTGCGAGCTATCAGTCAGCAACTCCATTGCGTTTGCCAACATCGGAGCTGTACCGGGCAGAAGTGGGCAGGCTCGGGCGGGCTTTGAAGGAGATCCCAAAGCTCAGAATCATCACACTTCGAGCCCTTCTTCATCAGCCATCGACATTATACCAAAATTTTACAACGCAAGTCTTGAGGGTGGCCAGTGCATCCTGTCCTCGTTTGCTGGACCTCCGCTTAGAAGGCAACTTTCATCACCAGGGACTTGAGTTCCTGACGACCCTGAATAGTAGCCTGGAATCTTTCTCATTCGATGGCTTCTCGTTGTCATCGCCCGGAGACACTGTCAAGATCCTGGCCAGCCTTCGTCACCTCCGTAATCTATCCCTGGTCTCGGAACACGAACCGTCTAAGCCCGACATCGGCTTGCACGGAAACCTCACCGCGAAAGTAGGGCCCTCCACTGAACAAGATTTACGCACAGCTAGACGCCTCCATCATCTTTCCGCCACTGGAGAAATCCCTGTTCTCTCCCCTACTTCCTTCTTCATCTCCGAGGTCCTCGGCTCATTGCACAATCACAATGCGTTAAGAAGCATCTCCCTACGACTGTCTTACACGCCAGATGTGGCGACATTGGTTTCTTTCGGGGGTTTCTTGAAAAGATCGCCCATTACACAATTGGAGCTCGACTGGCCAGATCTGCAACCTGATGTTCTAGAGCTTTGCTTGTTCGGCAGCTATGTGAAAACGGTCTGGGTAAGAACACATTACGAAGCATACGCATTTGACATGTTATGGTCAATTGTTGAAAGTCGGCAAGCTGGCAACTTAAACAACCTGAGAAAGGTAGTGCTGGTCCGCCCCAAAACTTTTCGTGGAGACGTACGGAGCCTGCTACACGATAGGAAGAGTAGTGATGTAAAGACTAAATCAGTAGGATTCCACAATGTAAGTCTCCTTCGAGATTGCGCAACTTTGGCTACCACGTGTCCTTCAGCTGACGCCGTAACCAGGGTGAACAAGACGACATGAACATCTTGCAAGCTAAGCAGCGTCTGCAAGATCTTGGAGTAACTGCTGTATGGTATACAGAGGACCCAAAACTTATCGTACAACTCGATAGTAGTCCAGGAAACGTGCGGTCGAACTCATATCGTGCGACGAATAAGACGGAGTCCAAACCCAGCACTTTGTTGGCAAATAACGACCCGGAGATTGTTCACTTGTATTCGGACAGCAAAGAAGATGACATCGATAGCATCAATTCTTAGAGCTATTCACAGCTTGAACTTGTCGTTCTCGCTGATGTATGAGAATGTTCTATTACCACCAGGCGTCAGCAAAATTCCTGCCCGCCTTTTCCTATTAAGAAGATGTGAAGGGATAGCCTGTATATCCTTAAAGATTTCTAGTATAGTTAGGTACAGCATTTTAGACCTTTGTATACATCCAGGCTCTCCTAAGTTTATGATTAGTGTACTTCTAAAGACTGTTAGCGTATATCGTGTAGATGCAGAGCGGGCACGAATTTTGCCGCTGCCTAGTGGTACCATTGTTACTTCTAATCATACCCGAACTACTTCCTAACTTCATGGGACAATCAGATCATTAGCATCCGCATGAATCGGCCATGAATTTGAACAGTGTATATTACTAATCACCCCAAAAGGGCTAGGCCATTTGTCAGCTTTCTCATCGGTGCACCTGCGCCTCCGCGATACCGGTCATTTCTGACAAGAACGATCTATTCCGTGATCCGAAATAAGGTTGTTGAAATGGCGAACGTGGAACGTGTCGAGAAACGTGGTAGCGCTGCTACCGTACGAGTGAGTGCACCTTCCTCAACCGCCCGATGATCACTACATAGTGTGAGACTTGGTGTCCTCACGAGTTCCTCGTCGCGCTCGTCGCACACCATCACTACTCTTGCCTCGATGAAGACGACAAAATTGACTCACACCTGATTAATTATTAGGCATGTGACCTATGCCGCAAGCGAAAGCGCAGATGTCTGTGGACTTCAGGCTCGGTTGGCTGCACGCCATGCGTTACTCTAAATGAAACATGCACTACTACACATGTTCGAAAGCAAAGAGCAAAGCCGCAACGAGTGTATATGTAGGTTAGAAGATCTATCTAGAAGATTAGTAGCTGATTGTTGAAGCAATCGCGTTGCAGAATATGAAACCAGAATACACAGACTAGAGTCGTTGCTGCAAGCGAGCAACGCAGCACAACCCCAGTTTCAGGACCAACCACTACAACCAGCAGCAGATCCTACAGTACCAGCAAAAGAGTGGGTCACTAGCTTGCGTAATAAGCTCCCATCCGTACCTCGACCACAAATCCCCGAACTTGAGGCGCTGTATGGAGAGAATTTATTTGAGGATCACAGTCTACTACCGAGTGCAGACGAAATCAATGCACTGGAATTCACGTCAAGCACGAGTACAAATGTCTTCACCGGCAATGGCTTAGCACCCCTAGCTTTGAATAACATCGAGCCCTCTGCCGACTTCCAGGAGGATATTGCATTCCTCCATAATCCTCATGAGCCTGATATCCTGTTCGAAAGTGATACCTGGATACCTCCACCGCTTCCTTTGGAACCTGGATGCGACGGGTAAGGCGCTAGAACACCCTGTTTGGAGATCAGTACTGATTAGACACCCCACATATAGATATTTACCACCCCCGGAATTAGGTACTACTTTACTATCCGAGTTCCTGGTGGACTTCAATACAGCCTACCCGCTCTATCGTCCTCACGTTATAGCAAATCATCTCCGCGTCTGCTACAGCGGAGCGTCAGATGGCTCGGCCGTGGCCTGGTGCAGTGCTTATGTAGTATTCGGTTTGGCGTACATGCTTCGGGGATCGAGTGCAACTGCAACAAAGCAAGACAATGAGCTTGCAAGATATTATCTCGCTCGTAACTACATTAGTTTAAACCGGCTACTTCTCTCACCGCCCTCTCTTGGGCTGGTGCAATGCCTCATAGGTGTAGCACTCCTCGTCCAAAGCACGCCATGCGGTCGGAATGTTCCGGACGGACACTTCCTTTCTACGTCGCTACGCATAGCACAAAGTCTGGCCTACCACGACGACGAGAGCGACTTGTCCGGGAAGGATCGCGACGTTGAGCAGGAACGTCGCGTCTTCTGGCTCGGCTTCATTAATGACACGAACACTAGCATGTTGTCTGGCTCCCCGACCACACAACGGCGAGAAGATATCGTAGCACCGAAACCAGACGAAAATCCCGCCGACAGTCTTGGTGCAGTCATTGCGGCAGAGGGACATTGGAAGGTCAACATATTCTCATTGCGTCTTAATCTTGCGTTACTGCAAGCTGAGGCCATTGAGCAGGTGCTTTCGGTGAAGGCCCGGAACATTACACCTTTAGACATCGATGCCGCCGCCGCTATCGTTCTTTCTCGACTAAAAACTTTCCACAACCACGAGCTCTTTAGCCTTAGCCCTGCTCAGCTTTTCCAATTATTATACCGATCGGACGTCGCACACACAGTGGGCCTTGAGGCGTCATACTTCGCAACAGTACACCGACTGCATGCGTTCCTGGCCCTGGACAAAAATTCGAGGATAAATCCATTCACAGCAGACATTCTGCGTCGCCTCTCAGCAATGAAGGAGCAGAGGAGCTATCTGGAAGCAAAGCGCTTGCTGAGTCTGCTTCCTATTGCCCCTCGTGGAGATGTGGGTTTGTACTGGATGGAGCATCGATCCCTGGTTGCAGCTCTAGTGACAGTCCTGGCCCACCATGTCAACAACCCGACTGAACCGGCGCCGACCAAAGATGAGCTGCGAGGATATAACGAATTGATTGCAGACCTTGGAACCTTGGCGGAGAAGAGTGCTGAAAGCTCCGATGGTTTCATGGCGCAAGCCAGAGCGCTTTGTATGGACCTATTCGCCAGGCTTGAGACGAGTCTGCGGATACAGTTGCTGCAGAACTCAGCCATGCACCAGAACGACCTTACGATATCTGCTTCGTGAGGTTGATGAGGCACCGAGGAGTCTCAGAATTAGCATATCTTACTGCAGGTTGTCATCTGCTACTGGAAGTAACCAAGGGCGTTTGACAGCCTGAAGTCATTCAACTTATCATTAGTTGTTGTTTGCGAGACAGAAAATCTGCGTATAGCTCCAGGCTATGACATGAGCAATACATTCCACAAGCAGAGACTGAGGCTGAGATGGGTTTTCAGGCAGCCTGGCCTAAGACGTGCCAATTTAGTCCATGGAACCCACGGGCCGACCTGAGACTACGATGAAAGCCTAGTCCACCTCCTGCGGCGAGAGCCCATGGCACGAACTTGCTCTATATGAATCTTGTGTAGACATTTCGCGATGCCACGTGCTTGTTCTGCACCGTCAAGGGTTACAGCAAAGTGTTGACTCTGTCGATGTTCCCGCATCACCCGTGCCTTGATATCTTATCAGATTCAAAGTCCAGTTATTCCCGATGCATGTAACCGCTGCCTGTGCCGTCCCACCCCGAACCGCAGGGCCTTTGTCATCCCAGCACATCCGCTTTTCTCTTTCTACGACGGAACCCTAGATCTGCCATGGCAACGAATCGGAGCCCGCGCAGGCCGGATAACGCGTTCTGGACAGGGATGGCGTCATGTCAGGCCCTGGCACATGCATGTTAGCTCATCTGTTCCTGCCATCGCGGCCGCCGGCGAGCGCAAACCAAAACGGCGGATGGTGAGGTGTAGATTCTACTCTTTGGGACCTGGAGCCTGGGCTGGCGGAGAAATTTCCGCCGCGATATGAAGCCTGGCACCTCTGACGTCCTTGCAACGGATTTTTCTTTCACTCTTCTTTCGTCTGAAGTCTGATCCGACAGTCTTATCTGGTTGCAGAAACGCCATTGTGTTTACGCTCTGCGACTTCCCGCCCTAGCCAACGCGACCCCACCAAAATTATCTTGCAGCTTGTCGCAAACGGCGCAGTATCGTCCAGCGCCTTTCGCCCTCGTCCACCTTTTTAGACAAGATCCAGTCATGGCGACCACGCCTACTGAGCATGCCAGCACTACCAGTACTTTCCCGACTCGACAGAAGCCAATACCATACTTGTGCGACAATGGCAGGCGCACCCAGCTCTCCTCGATCCTTCCGCCCTTAGTCTTTGGCACAGCGACCTTCAACAACCAGTACAACAATGACCCCTTTGCTCTCGACACCACTGGCCTGGTGACTTCGGCGCTCACACATGGAATTCGCGCCTTCGACACGTCGCCTTACTACGGACCCTCTGAGCAATTACTCGGCGATGCGCTGGCAACGCCCTTTGTGCGGGAAACGTTCCCTCGAGACTCTTACATGATTCTGACAAAAGTTGGGCGGGTAGCATCGTCCGAGTTCGACTACAGCAAAGAATGGGTGCGGAACAGTGTGAGCAGGAGTCTGGAGAGGCTACACACAAACTACGTGGACCTCGTCTACTGCCACGATGTCGAATTTGTCAGCCCAGCTGAGGTCCTCGAGGCAGTGAAGGAGCTACGGAGGATCAGAGACGAGGAGGGTACCATCCGGTATATTGGCATATCAGGATACCCAATCGATGTTCTGGGCGACATGGCCGAGCTTATCCTGCGCGAGACAGGCGAGCCGCTGGACGCAGTGCAGTCGTACGCCAACTTCACACTCCAGAACCAGACGCTCGCCGGCCCTCAGGGCATTGAGCGCCTACGCAATGCTGGCGTCGACGTTGTCCCCAACGCATCCATCCTGGGAATGGGTCTCCTTCGCCGCGTGGGAGTGCCCATTGGCGGCCTCGGCGACTTCCACCCGGCGCCCTCAGATCTGCGCGCTGCGATACGGCGAGCAAGCGACTTTTGCGACGCTTACGGCGAGCGCATTGAAGTCATGGCTATCCGCTTCGCGCTCGAGTCTTGGATATCTGCCGGAACACTGGTGGGATCGAGAGGCGACCCCGCGTCCGGCGTGCCGTGGAAACACGAATCCATCAACGATGTCGGTGGCTCGAAACTCGGTGTTTCAGTCATCGGTGTCTCGCGCGCTGACGAGCTCGAGAAGACGATGCTTGTGTGGCGCTCCATCCTCGATGGCCTTGAGGGCGGCGAAGCGACGGCTGTGCAGGCCGGGCGCTGGTATCGCGCGTGGGAGTGGTCGCGAAACAGGAGGAAGGCAGTGCAGATCTTGGCCGACGGTGTGCGGGAAGAGCTCGGCATATGGTTCGACTATGCGTGGGACAGCCCTGGCGAAGGATTCGTCAACCAGAGGAAGAAGGACACGAGGAGACCAGACAATGGCGCTGCCTCGTGGCTCACACCGGCCGCCAGCCCCGCGTCTGTGCCTTCAAAGGGAACGGCAGACATCACGGAGGAGAAGATCCTGCCGCTGCGGTGATGATTAGCAAGTAGGCGTGTGTGTACGTTGAGACGAAGGTAATGATTGCATTGGGACGGGAGAGGGGTTTTTATATCTCACATAGACGTTGGGGATCAGCCGTGTAATACAGGCGTGGGCAAGGATGTCGCAACACCGCTGCCAATGTTCAATTGAGCGGGCTGCTACGCCTATATCTCTTTTACATCACTCTCGCGTGCCAACGTGCTCATGTGTAACTATCAAGGTCTCCCAGACTGCAGTCTTCACCAAATTGTTAGTTCGTGACGAAGTGCCAAACAAAACTTGAAGTCAGGCAGCTTGACCAACGGCGAACGCAACTAGAAAGCGGACATGAAAATAGCATGAAAGAGTCTATCGCAGGAAAGCGGAGAGCCTTAGGTATTTATTTCAAAAGGGAGTAATGCTAGGTATACCAGGCGTCGAAAAGCGATTGGCCCTCATGACTTATCGTTGCCGCGTGCTCGTCATTCAGCATACGATCCTCCCAATGGTAGCTCGTTTCTTGGGCCACCCCAGAAGCCTACCCTATGCTCAATTACATTAATACCCAATAGCGATTCAATACATCATGATATCATCAAGAAGAAGAGAGGCGAAAGAAGCAGCACTCGGCTACTTCACTTCCTCTCGTAGATGGGCGGGTTGACGTCGGGATGGAATGGCGACTTTGCAGCACTCGCCTTCTCCTGATCGAAAGACCACACGCCATTCGTCTGGGTGTCATTGGCAGGTTCGCCAACTTTGCCGGCCAGTTTCTGGAAGAGCGGGAACTTGTCTGAGCGCGTGAAGAACTTGCGCTCCCACTCCTTGCCTGCGTCCTTTTCTTCTTTGCGCATCTCGCGTTGGCGTGTCTCGATGATGGTCTTCTCTGCCGATGTTGCGTCCATATCGCCCTTGTTGATGGCGTCGGAAACCTTCTTCCAAGCGCGGCGCGTTTCAAAGTCGTCTTGTTGCTCAATGGGTGCAACGGTCAAAGGCGTGGTTTTTGTAACCTTGGGGTCGAATGTGTCGACAACGGACTTGGTCTTACCGTCCTTGATTTGCCAAGCCTCGGTCCATTGTCCCTCTGCCTTGTATATGACGTCCTTCTCCTTGCCTTCAGGGTACAGGACAGCAGAAAATGTGTTCTTCTTGCCAGACACCCATCCTTTACCGCTGTAGTCGATGCGCGCTGTGTATCCTGAGGTAGATTGGATGTAGGTGCTGCCGTTCAGCTCGACGTATGGGGAGCCTGTGATGAGGCCTTCAATGTGCAGGGAGGGGAGAGTGATGAGGTAGTCTTCGTCGAAGGCGTCGAGATGGAGGAGGGCGTGGCCAACTTGCTGTGAAGGATCAGCATCCAGCTAGATAGCGGGTCTGTCCTCGACTTACCTTGACGTTGATGGTCGTCTTGAAGGAAGCCTTCTGGGCGTTGTAGCCCTGCAGACGGACGCCGTGCTGACTGTTCCAGATGCAGTAAGCCGTGACGGGCGGGTGATGACTGAGCAGGGCGCATTAGCAAACAAGTGCGTGTGGCCTGTCAGGACATGCTAGTACCTGACTTGCTCGCTGACGAGCTGTGTCGTGCCTGCCTGGTCCTCCCACTTGCCCAGGAACAACTCGCCCAAGAAGGGGTTGAGGGGCTTCTTCTCGCTACCCAGCTTCTCGCTGCGACTGGCGTATTGCTGCTTGAGTGTGCTGATGAACCACTTCAGTACCAGCATGGCGCGCTTGGCAGCGTCTTTCTCTGCGGCAGGTGCGACGAAGACGGAAGGGTGTTCGGTCCAGTATGACGAGAACTCGGTGAGAGACTTGGTCGAGAGAATGAAGGCAGGCGCCGTCATGGTCGAGAGGTCGCCATTGAACGAAGCAATAGACTAGCAAGTTGTCAGTATATGTGTATATGTGTAATCGCACCAGAGCTGCAAGCATACCTTGAGGAAACTCGTCCAGGAGCCCTTTGCCTGGGGAGGCACTGCGGAGCCTTCTTTCTCAGCCATAATGTTGGTTTCGTTGATTTTCTAGGAATGTAGCGACGTCGAGGTATATGAGCGAAGATTACGGTGAACTAGTAGTCTCTAGGTCGCTTCTACCGTGGTCGAGGTACAAAAGGTGGGGAGGCAATCGAGGTATGGACAACGGCTCGGGTGCTTGTTTGCCAAATTGGACATGACGTCGCCCCACTCAGCCACCCTCGCCGCCTCACGCCCCTCCACGAAGCAGTCATGACGACCCTGTAAATTGACTAATACAGTAATTATCGCTGCACGACACCCAGTATAGTTGAACTTGGTGAGAGAACCGCACAAACATTGTATTAGCAGCTTGTCATTTCATAGCCCTAAAGCTGCACGTGGTAATGTTTGCCTCACCGCTCCGCGCTTAGACCCTACCCTGTGTTTTGGTTGACCGCAGAACCTCGACACCTCACGAGGCTGCATTGTTCAGATGACAATGTCTGCGTATGCACTCGCATCAAACATTCCAAGACCACATGGACATTACAATACATTATATTGCCTCGTCCTTGCCGTTGCTATCAAAGTCCTATCTCGTACCAAGCTACAATCTATAGTGGTTGTGTGTACCTTCCCATTGTCCATGCTTAGGTCTTGACATCGGGCTCAGTGCGGCCAACGTACTCCTGGAGCTTCAGCAGGTCCGTTGCGAGCTTCACGTTGTCCTTCAGGTAGTCCTGTGCATCCAGATCGTATGTAGACTCGTCGCTGGTGTGCTTCTCAATGTAAAGGCGGATGGTCGCGCCACTGCTTCCAGTGCCGGACAGACGTACGACGATGCGGCTGCCGTCGTCGAACTTGACGTAGATACCCTGGTTCTTGCTGACGCTGCCATCGAGATCCGTATATGAGAAGTCGTCCGCCTCGACGACCTTGCGGCCAGCGATGGATGAGCCGACAAACTCGTCCTTCTTGGTGGTGATGAGCTCCTTCATGTGGCTAGTGACCTTGTTGGCACCCTCCGTCTCACAACCCTCGTAGTCATAACGGGTGAAGAAAGTGCGTCCGTAAGTCTTCCAGAAATCCTTCTGCACTGACGCAATGCTGGGTGTGGTACCCGTCTGCTGTCCAATACCAGCAAGGATGTTGAGCCAGGCAACAACAGCCCAGAGGCCGTCCTTCTCCCGGATGTGGTTGCTGCCAGTTCCGAAACTCTCCTCACCGCAGATGTTCATCTTGTCCGAATCGAAAAGACCGCAGAAGAACTTCCACCCGGTAGGCACCTCGTAGCACTCGACGCCCTTCTTCTTCGCAACTAGGTCGATCGCACCGGAGGTCGGCATGCTTCGCGCGAGACCGTAGATACCCTGCTTCTTGAAGTAGGGGATCAACTCAGCGTGGTGTGCAATGATAGCCAAGCTGTCACCAGGCGAAACAAACGAATTCGCGCCATAGATCATGTTGCGGTCACCGTCACCATCAGAAGCGGCGCCGAAGTGGATGCCGTTCTTGTCGACCGCGTCGACCAGCGACTTTGCGTAAACAAGGTTGGGATCTGGGTGGTGGCCGCCGAAGTCGGGCTTGGGCACGCAGTTCTGGGTGCTGTTGGGGATGCCGAGCTCCTTCTCGAAGATGTCGACACCGTATGAGCCAGTCACACCGCTGAGACCGTCGAAGAGCACCTTGAAGTCTGGGTGCTGCTTGAGGAACGACTTGATGAGGTCAAAGTCGAAGATGTCCTTGAGCATCTGGAGGTAGTCCTTGGTGGAGTCCAGGATCTCAACTTCGAGATCGCCGACCTTTTGTGTGCCGATGGTGCTCAGGTCGACGTCTGGGATGTCGGCGATCTTGTACGAGGTGAGGGTCTTGGAGGTCTCGTATATCTTGTTGGTAACACTCTCGGGCGCCGGTGCGCCGTTGGCGAGGTTGTACTTGATGCCAAAATCCTCATCAGGGCCTGTGATGTCAGTCGAGCTCAGGACACGATCTGTCAGAAATCCCAGACATACCTCCAGGGTTGTGGCTGGCAGTCAGCAAAATGCCACCAGTGGCCTTGCGTATGCGGATGATGTGGCTGGCGGCAGGTGTGCTGAGGATGCCATCCTGGCCGATCAACAGCTTCTTGACACCATAGGCAGCACCAATCTTGGCGATCAGCTGAGTGACCTCTGGGTTCCAGTAGCGACCGTCACCTCCTATGACGAGCACTGAGCCAGCAACGCCCTCGGGAATGGACAGCAGGATGCTTGTGACGAAGGCTTCTGAGTAGTGGTCTTGCTGGAAGACCTTGACCTTCTTGCGCAGACCAGAACTGTGAGATGAAACAGATTAGCTACGTTTGAGTTTTGAAGCAGTAAAAGTTATTTTGCTACCGAAAGAGCTTTCCCATGCCTGGGACAACGAGAAAAGAAGCTCCAAAGCATCGAGACTACCCCAGCTAGAGCTGTGGAGAGAAAAGTGGAACAGACCACTTACGTTCCGGGCTTCTGGTCCTGGAAAGGCTTGAGTTCGACGTTCTTTACGCTCATGATGATTTCGTATGTGCTTCAAGCTGATGTGAATGCAATTGAAGCAATTGGAGGGTTTCAGAGGTTTGGTTGAGCGGCTGCGGTCAACTTTTGAGCTCAGTAGAGGGGCAGGCGCGCCTTCCCCACCACGCGGGATGACGCTGTCAGTGCGTCGAATGGCCTCGACTAGCACACACGCGGCAGGAGATCCGCCACATCTTCGCTGTCACCTCAACCATTTCCCTCAACATTGGACGAAACCGATTGGCAAGTGGCGATTCTGCGAGTGTCTTCACGCTTGGAGCTGCCAAAAGCCGGACCTTGTCCCGGGACTAGAAATTTCCATCGCTCAACCCGTCGCTTCTGGACCCTGCATGGTGACAGCCCCTGCGTTTCCCTCCTCAAAATTGGGGCATCGATCTGTGCGGGCAAACATGGGGATACAAGGGCTTGCGCGACGCCTTGAGCCATATAGCTGTCGATACGAGGCGAAAGAGCTTGAAGGCTATGCAGCTATCATCGATGGGCCGAGTCTGGCATACGAGGCCCACAAGCTCGCACTGAGCGCTGCAGCCAGTCAGACAACAATCCCATCATATTCCGACATTAATCTCGAGGCTATCAAATGGCTGGAAGCCCTGGAAAACCAAGGCATCACGGTGTGAGTGGTACCCAATGTAGCTATTCATGGACAGCAAACCCGAAATATGAATGGTATTTGCCTCTTTTCCGAGGTGCTTGCATTAACTCTCTTCGATGATTGAGATGCACTCGCGTGAAATTCACTGCTAACCACACCATCTCAGTGTAGCGGTACTGTTTGATGGCGCACTTCCCGATGCCAAACGAGCTGAGAGACTGTCGCGAACGGAGCAGAACAACAGACGGGTTCAGCAACTCCGAGCAAGCTATGCCACTACTGCGTGCCCTATACCAACATACCTTGGATCTACTTCTTACGCTTTTCTTGCGCCATCACTGCGGGAAGCCTTGACAGAGTCGCCGTTTGCATCACGAACACGGATTGTTCCAGGAGAGGCAGACGACTCATGCGCACTATATGCCCAAGACCTCCCTCGTTCCATCATATTCACAAGTGATACTGATCTTCTCTTATTCGACTATCACCCAGAAACTCTGGTAGTCCTATTTCAAGACGCTGAATCACCCGTGGGCCTCAAGGCTTTCTCGCCCGATCATGTAGCCAAAAAGCTACAACTGAAGACGTTGGTACCTCTTGCACATGCTATCCAGCAGCATTCATCCGAAGGCATGGACGATCTGGTTCGCGATGCTCGGAATCTGGACACCGAGTCGTCAGCATACCTGGACTTCCAACGGCGCTATACCGCAGCCATAGTCGCTCCGCCCTATCTGCAGCAACATGTCAGCCTGGCTTCTACATCACAAAGCCTTGATGTAAGGATCTTCGAGTACGCCCATGAAGCACTACGAGGATCTCTCAATCTGCCTATCTATCTACCATTACTAGCTGAGGATCCTAACCAAGCATCGGCATGGAACATTGCACAAGACATTCGCACTCTTGCGTATTCTCTTCTGACACCATCGACATCAACCATTCGAGAGTACAAGAGAAAAGCACAAAGCATTCTTCCGCAAGACATAAGACCATATCCTACAGTAGATCTCCATGTTCCTGCGAAAGACATTGATGCACGCGTTAGTGGCGTGTTGAAGTGGGCAAACTCGAAGGACATCAATTCATCGCTTCTCTGGTCGCTCTTTGCTTTGAGCCTTGTCCTAGGCGAACTGAATTCACCACCTTCACTACCACTGGTCTCGCGTGTCATCAATTCCGATTTCGACAACACATGGTCCTTCATTCAGCTCACCGCCCGCTTCCAGGCCGCCATGTACTCACTACGCATGCTCAAGCAAATGACAAATGTCTGGCTCGCAGTAAACCAGCACACACCGTCGGTCCTTCGCGACACCCTATCGAATTTGCAGTCGCAAATGGCAAACTTCCCCGCAATAGCCGACATGTTCTTTGTGCCAGGTCAATCGAAGCGTCTCCTTGCAGATCACGAACAGTTGAAAGTACTGATAGAGGAGATATATGTTTCGGTTGGAGTCGAGGTAGCTACAGAGCAGCTATCGAACAAGAAGAAGAAAAGACAGGCACGGGAGGCCGAGAGAAAGAAAAGAAAGGCTGAGCAAAGGCAGCAATCGAAGCCGGTGACGACAAACTCCTTCACCGCACTGAAATATCAATGAGAATCCTTCAAGCTAGGATTCTTCATCCGCAACAGGTGTGGCGTCCTTCGTATGTGTCTCCTCAGGCTACCAGCTATGTACTATACAAATTCAATTTGGTAGGATCGCACAGTCGATACGATATTGATGATGTGCAACCAACGGTAGAGACATGTTGCTTGTTCGTGTTCTGCGTGTGATTAGCGCTAAACATGATAAATTATACGCTCAGTACTTGTTGTCGCGACACCTTGTACTTCATTTCAAAGCCAGTACTCGAGCTCGTCCCAATCATTGTTGCGACTGAGATTGGCTGGCAAGGGGAACACTGCCAATTTGGTTACTTTATCGACCTCGACAAGCCGTGCACAAATTCGCTGCTTGTTGATGCAGTGATCGCATGTTCTGCTCTTGTTTCCGTCCGCTTTTGACCAAGTGCAAGGGTTCGATGACTTGACACAGACCGCATTGTTGACGCAATTCCCAGCCTCAATGTAACGTTCTTTGCAGTTTACCATTGCGTTGTATGATTTCTTGTGGCCCGTGGTGGATAGGTAGTCATCGGTAAAGATATCTTCCAGCTGACTAGAGATATTCGTTGGGAGGCGAGACAATGGCTGCCATGTAGTGTTTCCGTGCTTGTCGGGAACACACAGAATCTTCTCGATCTCCAGGTATGCCTTCTCAGTTTTAGGCTCTCGTGTCTTAACCGGACTGACTACCTATTTTCCCGACTCGCTGTCCTCGCCATCTCATTCAGAACCTAGATCGATCACGCCGTTCTCCTCTTTGTATCCGTCCTTTGGTGTTTCTGCGCGATTTGACACCCTGGCTTTCTTTCGCTGATCAGTGGGTTCGGTTTGCTTCCTTTTGGTTAAAGACTTGGAGTTCGAAGACGTAGCTGCTACCTGAAGCGGGCTTACTGCCGCTTTAGCTTCTTTCGAAACGATGTCGAGTAGGAATGCTGTAGTCTTCTCTAGACTTTGTCGAGAGACATCGGTCTGAAGACAACTGGCTCCAATCTCGCCGAGCTCCTTGTCACTCAGCTTCTCGAGAAGCGTCTGTCGTACCTCGACGAGTAGAGGGTTGCCCGACAGTGCGAGTAGCGCGTCAAGGTAATCACGCGTCGTGGAAGCCATGCTGATCCGATTGCACGCTATCTTGGGATAGTTGGAGGTGGTTAGGAAGAAATAGTGAACAGAGTCGAGGCGGAGCAATGTTGTTGCTGAAGAGCAAACAGGCGCGATCTGACGCGTCAGAGTGGGGCATAAATGCGGTGTATATCGTGACGGACTAGACTGGCCACAACATCATAACAAACCTTCAGACGGACCAAAGTTACTAGAAAGAGATCAGGCCGTCTATAATGACAGAACCATGTGTTCTCTGTGTGCTCAAGCGGAGGCATACCCAGGTGATCGTCGCTATGCATTTAATCCTTTGGGACAGTAAATAGTAACTATTCGTTCAGATATTTCAGTCAATAAGTTGCACTACTTCAGCCTTTCCTATCACCTGTCATCACTGTAGATAAGTCTTCCATTAGTTCTCTCAGCATCCTTCTGTACGTCTCCGATCTTCGAAAACTTCTCAGTTCCTTCTACTACTACAACCCACTTCTCTTATAGGTGCTTTCGAGGGCCTGCTTATACCGTCGAGCGGTAGTGATAACACAAACTCGAAACTTTTCGCGAAGTGTTAAAGGTCAAGCAACTTCTGATTGCTAGCTTCAAGCTTCCCAGTCAGGCCACCGTACAGCTTCTGCCTAACTACATGTTCTACGCTACTCACGTTCCGTCGCAGGTGACGACCGTCAGTATTAATCATTCGGAATTTGGATCAGTTACTTTGCATGCGGGTCTTGGTACGTGAAAAGTAACTTTTTTCCATTCTTTTTTCGTATTCAATTTCTACTAATTTTCTGAGTGTTTGTTGTTCTTTTCATGGTTTTTTTTTTTTTGGAGGAAGAGCATCAAATGACGCTTGCAACAAGTCTAAAGTCGGTCTAGGGTATCGTCACACAAGGAAAGTGTTGATACGGCAAAGGTGAGGTTGAATCAAGTAACGGTCGTTGCAACGAGTTGAGGTAGATAATTCATTGATTCTGAGGAGGTGGGCTGCAGCTCGCGTACGAACTGAATCCCACCCCACGGCACGGGCCACACACGTGGTCACGTGCTCGTCACGTACGTACGGTGGCCCGAAACCAAGAGCAACCAACAGAAAGAAAAAAAGATCGCGAAAACATTGACTTGCAATCCCGGAGGTGAGAAAAGCATGTAAAGAATGGGTGTGTGAAATGAAATGAATCTCGAAAAGAGTTGCAAGAGTCGTCATGGTCTCCGAGGATGCCTACTCATACGCGATGAGAATAGGCGCTCATTTCTGTCGAACAGCCGGGAAGGATTCGAGAGACGGAACCAGATATATGGCTGGGCTGGTGTGTTTGTTATAGGGTGAAGCCAGAGGAAGCTAACAATGTAGCTTGCCGAGGATGTGGGAAGTGTGATGGGTACCCAGGACTGGGTACTCAAGACGCTTGATGCCTTGCGCATTGTACGAAGATACGGCATATGACACAACACATATGTGAATCTTTTAGGACTCAGTCAACTTCACACGCTTGTTATTGTGCTTTTGACCCTTTGAGTCGTTGTCCTTGTTGCTGCCGTTGTCGTTGTTCGAGCCAGATTCAGCCTTACGCTTGCCCAGACAAGAGGCAAAGACAGAAGCGGGGTCAGGGTTGCTGCTGGTAGTGGCAATGTCCGTGATTTCGTTGTCGATCTTCTTGTCGTCGGAGTCGGAGTCGGCCTTGCGCTTACCCAGTGAAGAGGTAGAGGCAAAAGCGGGTTTGGGGTTGCTGCCAGTAGTGGGAATGTCGGTGGTGTCGTTGTTAGGAGTACCGGATCGACCACCCAAGCGGGCAGAAGGACGAGCGTCCTGCGCGAGCTCGTCCACTACCTGATTTGACGACTCCAGTGCCCCTCCCCCAACAGAGACTCCAGGAGCTTCGGAAGGAGGAGACGAAGAATGGGAATTGAAGCGGACGTCGTTGAGTTCATTCTCGTCATCGTCCAAGTCCTTGAAGGGCTGACTAGCGTAGGCGGAGTCTTGCGAAAAAGAGAGGCCACCGTCCTTGCTAGTGGCATCGTCCTTCTGCTCCTCAAGGTCGGATTTCAGGGTATAGTCCATGGCGATGCCAGAGTCATCGTTGTTGACAACATACTCCTCCACTGAAGAGCAGCCCTCCGTAGCACCAGCATTAATGGGAGATGCGTCACTCGGGAGAATCGATCTGGTTGTGACGAACTCAAGGATCTCGTCCTCCTCAGCCTCAAGATGGGCGGGCTGATCAAATGTCGCCGTGGACGCGTTGTTCTTGTACAGATCCTGCTCGGCAGCATCTACATCAACAACAGTGATTGTAGGAATGACGTATGGGGATCGCGGAGGGGTAGCAGGAGGTGATGGAGGGCGCTCTTGAGTGGTATACGGAGGGCATCGATGGGCGTTCGCATTGGTCCTCCCGGAAATTGTACGGCGCTCCGAGGCACGGGGTGGAGACGGTAAACCATACGTGGACTGATCCACCTTAGGGTGTATCTCTTTGAACGACTGCGTCTCGTGACTATGGTAAAACCCGCCGTTTATAGACATAGGCGGCCCATAGCCACCCAGCGGAACGTCGAAGGTGTTCATATCTGCGACATAGCTGGAAGAAGAATAGCCCTCTGGCGAAGCAGGGTTACAATGCATCTTGGAACGAGGAGCCTCGACGATCTTGAAATCAATCGCGTTAAACAACGCGAAAAACTTTCCCTGGTCCTTCTCATCGAGTACGCGGTTTGCCGGGACGTGACGGCAAAGAGCCGCGAGCATCCCAAAGAAGGCCTCGGGATGTCTACCCGAAACAACTGGAGCTGAGACTTGTTGGTGCGGAACGTTACGGTGATGAAGGCATAACTTACTGCTCTCTGATGAAGACATGTTGGGCAAGGCTGTAGGCAATGGAAAAGTGGGTGCTTCTTAGGTTAATCAGTCACAGGGCTCTGATCAATTGCCTGATTCGCAGGCTTTAGGACTGAAGCTACCACAACTCCAAGTTTGGGGTTGACAAGCAAATTGGTAGTCGATACTTCCAAGGTTGGTGATCGGTGCGGCGTTGTCATATATGGTAGGGAAGAGGGGAATTATATACCATAGGGCGCTGGCGAGCACTAGCGCAGTGGCCGAGCCTCTGTCTTGGCGTAGGTAGTTATTGTGCCTTGGTCAATGCCCAGGCATACCCACGTGCTTTCACGCACAGGCCCCAAGGCGAGTATCAAACCGAAATTAGCACTGCGAAGAATATAGGTCTTGGGAAAGGACTGTTGGGAACAATTTATAGGAGTTAGAATGGAGCAGAACTCACTGTTGTGGTCACATAATGGACCTCAGGAGATAAACTGACTATTGTAGTCACACACTGGGTGGCGACTCTTTACGCCAGCAGTCACGTGCTATCTCTATTCACTACCTAGGTATATCAACACTGCTCAACACGAGCATGAAAACCACACATAGGGGCTAGACCGAGACAAGTCCGGGCCATAGCCACTTGTCCCGCCTACCATCGAGGGCTGTAAAATCATAACGATTGTCCCAAGAGATTATTACTATCGCTCGCATACTAAGGTCGTCCTAACCCCCGCGAAGTCAAGCGAAGGGCCTCATCAACCTACATATGGAGGGGGATGATCGGCTTATGCATCTTCAAGCAACATCAAATTCTAGCGGGCATCACCTAGCTAGATTGCGGAACTCCGCCTCCCCCGGAGGAGTTAGTCTCCGTAGCCCCGTCCCTTCCAAAGCCCTATTTATAAGCCAATTTCACGCGATAGAAGACCCCAGAAGTCTCCAGATCTATTGGTTGCTTTTGGGAAGTCGGAACTTAGATGCACAAGATGCATGTGGCTTCGCATCCATGGATGCTGAGGCCAATGCGTCCAGGACTCTATAAAGCCTGTATCTTCTGCTTTACTCGCAGAAACCACTTTTGTCCTTTACACAAAGCTTGTACAACTGTGCAATTGATACCCCTCAATCTTCCACGAACCAGATATATTATATTTGGTCCGCATCATGTCAGCTACAGCCATCATTAGGACTATCCTTCGTGTCAAATTCACATTCGCTCCTTCAAGTACCATGGAATTTCTGTCAGCAACGAAACCGGTGCACGCGCTTGTCGCGAAGTTGCCGGAGTTTGAGTCATTAGCATTTTGCAAAACCCGAAGGTGCCCGGCGAATTCATGATTCTCGAAAATTGGAATGCGAGCCCGGAATTCATCTTGAAGGCGAGAAATGTGTTTGACGTTGCGTTATGTATCCATGCTGACCAACAAGCAGACAATCAAGGAGGAGGATATTCTCCGTAACTTCGTTGCGACAACGGAGACGATTTCGATCAAGCCCAAGGAGGTGGACTTCTGGTGTCCGGTTGACATCGAGGATGCAAGCGATGCACAGAAGCTGTAGCTTTGTGTACATCTCTCATAGCTTGTCACGCCTGGCATATGTGACATACACTCGAATTTGCATGGTACAAGTCACGTGCAGATCTCTTCACTCTACAGGGCTCGGTGTGAGGAACAAGTAAATTGCAAAATGGCCAGCGTGATCAAACAATGCTTTAAATAGCTTGCGATTAGAGACCAACAATTGTTAACGGAATGGACTTATCGAGCCCTTTTAATCTAAGATGCTTCCCTTTCTGTTACAAGATTTTGTGGTTCCTTAACCGAGTAGTATGAACATAGCGGTGGAACCATGGGTTACTCAACCAAGGCAGCACCCGCTCAGCCACATTTGCGAGCCACAAGTTCGGGAATCAAAACTTCACTGTTTGTCGCGACACATTCAAGGCCGCACTCCTTTCATCACAACGTCGTGACTGCAATCGTAGGCGCCTAGCCGTTGCCGGAACATCACGTATCCAAGAGAACATGGCGCGCAGCGGTCGTTTGTACCCTATATCTTGACCCTTCTTGTCGCTCTCTTCTACCTACCTACGTACAGCCTTACTACCACCGCCAGCAGCTACCACCAGCACCACCAATTCGATCTTGCGCTTTGGATACCAGAAAAATATCACGTATACTAATATACAAAATCCAGAAAAATTTACCGTATACAAAGTACCACAGCAAGAGCTATGAATCACCGCGAGCCATCACGCAAGGCTACAGGCAGCAGCGACCGCGGTCGCGCACACTATCGGAGCGGCTCTTCAGCCTCGCAACCTCGATGTCAATATGAGCAGCCACAAGGCTCGCCATATGCAGAAGACAACCGACATGCAGCCACCCGCCAAGCATCACCAAATTCTGATCACGGCTACTTTCCTGCGCCTGCCCGTCGCCTAAGCGAGCGGCCTCAGGCACCAAGTCGCCAACTGAGCGAGCAAGCAGCAGCACGCCGTTACAGCGAGATCTCCCGAGCAGAATGCTCAAGCGCTTCTCCCCTAGAGAAGAAGAGCAGCGGCAGCAGTGATTCCTGGGATCTGCTTGAGCAAGACGAAGGCGTACAGTCTTCCCCCGTCCCTACCTTCGCGAGAGAGTACTTACACCGTACACAGTCTGACGCACTGGATTCAAGTGCTCCGCCTTCGTACAACTTCCCTGGAACCTGGCCTGCCGCCCTCCACGACACCACCACAGCGCTCACGCAGGTTGGCTCAGCAACAGCCTCGTATGCTTCAGCGCTCACGAGGTCCGGCATCGGAAGAGCAGGATGGTCTGTCGGCGCCGCGCTCGCTTCAACGGCGAACAGGCGTGCTCTTTCACTTGTAGATTGGGCCGCGGATCGTACTGGAACGGGAGCTGATAACCTCCCAAGGCCGATCGGAAGCTGGCTGAAGGGCGGACGGAAGACGAAGGAGGATCGCCAGCGCGCCAAGCGCAAGAGAAAGGAGAAGAAAGCCAGGCAAGCTAGGGGTGATCCATTCCCAGACGCCTCGGACGATGACTTCGAAAGTCCCCAGTTCAAGGACGATGAGGGTCCTTTCACTCACGAGACGTCTGAGATGAGCAACGCCGGCGACTTCGTGGATGGGCTCAGGGCAGTTCAGGCGGAGGAGGATGATAATGATGGCGGCTTCGCTCCGGCGACTACGATGGGTGGAAGGGCCGTCGACGGGCACAGCAGGAGTAGTCTTGAAGGCTACGAGGAGGAGGAGGATGAGGAGGACGAGGCCGATGATGATGGAATGACGAGGCTCTTCCAGTACGATGATTAGGATACTAATAAGCAACGTTGGATACATAGAGGACCTCCTGGTGTAAACATGAGAAATCGAATGAGTTTCGCAAAAACAGGTTTGAAGTACTTCATGTTACATTATTCATCACAATTTGAAAGTATACATACATCTAATCCATACACATCTACAACTTCTCCTTCTCCAGACCCTTCCATCCCCACTCGGCTGCGATCATCTCCGCCGCGCGCTCTCCAATACCCAGCACAGTAAGCATAGGGTTAATGGTCGGCATCTCAGGGAAAACACCCGCATCTGCGATCCTCACGCCCTTAAGCCCGCGAATCTTCAACTCAGGATCAACGACCGCATACTTATCCCTGCTCACGTCACCCATCTTAGTCGTACCCGCGGGGTGGTAGACGGTATGCGCGACTCTACGTCCATACTCTGAGAGTTCCTCGTCAGTCTGGACCTTGGGGCCAGGCGCGACTTCGCGCTTGATCCAGTCCTTGAAGGGCGCTTGCTGAGCGATTTGGCGCGCGGCTTTGAGACCTGCGACGATGGTGGCGGCGTCGTAGCCCTCGGGATCGGTGAAGTAGCGGAAGTCGAGGGCGGGCTTGACGGTGGGATCGGAAGAGGTGAGGTAGATCTTTCCGCGAGAGCGAGGCCGTGGGATGTTGGGGGTCATGCAGAAGGCGTCGATGGGGGTTTCGTAGCCGAGACTATGGTTATATTAGTTTCTGATATGTGGAACTGGGAATGTTAGGTGATGATGCACTTACCGAGCGGTGTTGAGGCAGAAAGGGATCTGGTAGCAATGCATCATGATGTCGGCAATATCGCCATCACCACCAGCCGCATTAGGGACTTCGCGGCGCAAGAAAATACCAGCATCCGAGTCCATGGTGGTCTGGTTTTGAGGGACGGGCTTGTTCAGCTCCCAGATAATGATGCTTTCGGGGTGGTCGAGCAAGTTCTCGCCGACACCGGGAATGTCCTTAACGACTGAGATGCCGAGATTTGACAGCTGCTCTTTGGGTCCAAGACCAGACAAAAGCATCAATCGTGGCGTGTCGACTGCGCCGGCACAGAGAATCGTCTCGCACCTGGGACTGAGCGTCCGCTTCTCGCCATTCTGGAATGTGACATTGATACCAGTGACATTGTTGCCGTCGACGTTGACCTTGCTGACCCAAGCGTTGGTGAGAACGGTCAAGTTCTCGCGCTTCTCCTCACCACGAAGGATGGGGTGAATGTACGCTACACTAGCGCTGCTTCGGCGGCCATCATCAGGGTTGTAAGATACCGAGAAGAAGCCAACTGAGGGCTTCAACGCACCCTTAGTCTTGATCTCGTGGTTGAAGTCGTGGACTACAGGGATATCCATGGCAGTCGAGCACGAGTCAATCCAGTCCAAGCAGAGCTGGTTTCGGTGCTTCTCGTGCACAGGCTGGACTGTGTTGCGAAGGTTATCAAGTACACGCATAAACGTCTTGAAGTTCCAGCCCTTGCAGCCTTGTGCTTCCCATCTCTTAGTGTCATACTCAAATGGCCTGAATGAGATGAGCGTGTTATGTGATGAGCAGCCACCCAAAACCTTAGCTCGCGAGTGGCGAATATGTGAGTTGCCCATGGGCTGTTCGGTTGTGCCATAATCATAATCGAGCTCACCACCTAGCAGGTTCAGCCAGTCCTTCAGAAGTAATACACGGTCGTCCATGAAGTCGCTGGGGCCAGCCTCGATCAAGAGGACTGATTTGTTGGGCAGGTACTCGGTGAGCCTAGATGCGATGACACAGCCAGCTGTGCCTCCGCCAACAATGACAAAGTCGTAGTTGGCATCCTGAGGAATAGTGGTTGTGGTGTTTGCTGCCATTGTTGCTTGGGAGTTGTTGCTTGGGGGAGTTGTCTTTGAGGTGCTGGCGACTATCACAGGTTGATAGTTGAGGCAGAGAACTTGCCTTATGTACTAATGAGAGCGGAAGAGCACTTGGCGAAAATTTGATGCTCTGGTCAACAAAGGCGATGCAAGGACTGTGCAAGTGTAGCACAGATCAGGCAACGGGTAATGGTGCCGGTGTGAAACGCGTACTGAAGTGAATGGACCTGCTGCAGGACATGCAAAATTCCTTCCCAGATAAGACGTGCTAGACGGCGCCTTTTCGGTTGTATCGGATGTGTGCACGTGCACGATGATGTTGTCCGGGCTGGTTGGAGTTTGGCGCTGTCAGCAATCGTTTGTGGACGAATCCTGGCAGAATCCGAAATGAACGACAGAAAGTTCTGTGTTGCCGTGGTTGTAACAAGTGAAATTCCGGCTCTGTATACATGATGAAATAGTGTTCCATAGAAACGGTCTTTCTCCGCGTCGATGGTGTGATAGCAACCGCGCCGATGACGATCCCGCTAGCAGCACGTTCCGACACATGGCCATCCCAGCAAGCTCGGCTCGCTTACTGGATGGAGCGGGCGGTGAAGGCTCGGACGTCGTCACTGTCTTTCCTGCCGCTTTGGCTGGGGAACAGCTTGTTCCCGCCGCAAAGCGCGTATGTATACTGCTACTGTGACATACATATCTGCTGCCGCTACGGAACAACGTACAAGGATAAATCTTCTCGCTAGTGCATTCTAGGATTTCTTGTCTACCAAAGGAAGCTGAAGCGCATGTGCTGCGTCTGCGTCCGAGCTGCTTCAGCGAACAGCTGTGATGTAAGTAGCGACAAGGCACTAACCACGCTCATCACTTGTTCGTACTAATCGTGAAGAAGTTTTTGCCCACCTCTAGAAGTCTGTATTGATTTGCACTATCACGTGTAAAAGCCATTCGCAAATCTTACCCAAGGCACCACACTCAAGCACATACACAACCACCATGTCTCTCCCATATGCGCCACGATTCGCCTACTACGATGGCAAGGTCCAGCCGGGAAGCTCGACATCGTCCTTTCAGACCATTGATCCCGCAACAGCTGAGCCCATTGCGAAAATACACTCCACCACACAACCCGCCATCGACGCTGCGATAGCCTCGGCACAGAAAGCTTTTCCAGCATGGTCAGCTACGCCAGCAATTGAACGCGCACGTATCCTCCAACGAGCCGCCGCTCTTCTACGCGCACGCAACGACGACCTCGCACGAATCGAGACACGCGATACGGGCAAACCCTTCTCCGAGACATCCACGGTCGACGTAGTCACGGGCGCCGATGTGCTCGAATACTTTGCGAACCTTGTAGGCGGGGGTGGCATGAATGGCGAGACGGCCCAATTGCGACCAGATGCTTGGGTCTACACAACGAAGAACTCGCTGGGCGTATGTGCAGGTATTGGCGCATGGAACTATCCTATCCAGATTGCGCTCTGGAAGTCGGCGCCCTGCTTGGCCGCGGGCAACTGTATGGTCTACAAGCCGTCTGAGTTCACGCCGCTGCATTCCACCGAGCTGGCCAAGATTTACGCTGAGGCTGGCGTGCCGGCGGGCGTCTTCAATGTGGTCCAAGGAGGAGGCGAGGTTGGTGCTTATCTCACAAAACATCCGGGCATTGCAAAGGTGAGCTTCACGGGACAAGTCTCGACGGGCCAGAAGGTAGCTGGAAGTGCAGCTGGAGAGATGAAGTATGTGACCATGGAGCTTGGCGGCAAGTCAGCATGCGTCATCCTTCCTGATGCAGATCTTGAACAGGCAGTCGACGGCGCAATGATGGCCAACTTCTTCTCGACTGGCCAAGTCTGCACCAATGGAACGCGCGTTTTCGTACCTGAGAGCATGAAGGCGGACTTCGAGAAGCTCTTACTAGAGAAGATACAGCACATCCGCGCAGGCGACGTGCTCGACTCTAACACCAACTTTGGGCCCCTGATCTCAAAACCACACTATGAAAAGGTCATCTCATACATCAGGCACGGCGCCGAGAAGGACGAGGCAAAACTCCTGTGCGGCGGAACCGGCAAGCCTTCGTGGCTCGCCTCACACTACGATAAATCGTACAATAACGGCTACTGGGTTCAACCCACTGTCTTCACAAACTGCACCGACGACATGAAGATTGTCCAAGAGGAGATCTTCGGCCCGGTCATGTCGATACTGACATACAAGACTGTTGACGAAGTTGTACGGCGCGCGAATGCTACCAAGATGGGACTTGCCGCTGGTGTCTTCACCAGTAACCTGAACTTGGCGCACAAGGTTATCGCACAGCTGGAAGCTGGCATCACTTGGGTGAATACATGGGGCGAGAGTCCGGCAGAGATGAGCGTAGGTGGCTGGAAGATGAGCGGTGTTGGTGTAGAGAACGGAAAGAAGGGTTTGGAGGCATGGGTGAAGAACAAGAGCACGCTGGTAGAGATGGGTGGCGCTGTGCCGACCGTGTTTGCAAAATTGTAGATCACGGTGTGTTTATTGTAAAATGATTTTCATGATATCCTGTTCGCATATTGATACACTTGTTCTACAATTACCTGCTTGCAGCCTTAAACGTTTTTCGAGTCTGTCCGCTTATCATTGCCGTGTCTCTGCCAGCACTGTCGGAACGTCTCCATCTGAGGAATGTGTTAGTCTGAAATGTCCAACTTGCTTGCGATGGCTCGGCCACATCTCGGCTTCCGAGGCTAGAAAGGCAATACCGTCGAGAACGCGACTACTCACCTCCTGCTTGCACGCGCGCCAGTCCTTCTTCTCGTAGTAGCAATCGGTCAATTTGGTGTTTTCATCTAGCACAAAAGTTAATTGAGCGACCTGCACGCGCTTTAGGACACCACGGACCTGCGCAGCCAGTGCTGAAGATTCTTTTGTCCCTATACATTGTCAGCTTGATCGCTCCGTACGACCCCGCGATTGGACACACCAGTCATCAGGTTCGTCATCAATCAAGAGCTGGGCAGCTGCGGCGCTTGCCTTATCGTCTTTAGACATTTCGAAAAGAGCTTGGGTTGAGATTCGGCCGGAGCGTTGAGCTGCGAACGAAGTGCTCGGTGTTCTGTGCGGAAAAGGACCGGGATAGTTCGGCTCCGAGGTGAACGTCACCACTTTTTTGAAGAATGGCGTCCAAGAAGATGAATGTCTTGGTTTACTCAGGTATTGGTACTTTCCTTTACTTAAAGATACGATACTAATAGGCAGCCAGGTCATGGTAGCACCACGGAGTCTGTTCGCCACTGCCTTTACACGCTACGACGACTCTTGTCACCAACATACGCGGTGATCCCTGTCACAGGCGATATCATCATCAAAGAGCCATGGTTCAGCACATGTGCGCTGCTTGTCTTCCCGGGTGGCGCTGACTTGGGCTACTGTCGCACGCTCAATGGCGAAGGCAACCGGCGCATCAGCCGCTACATCAACAGTGGCGGCTCATATCTCGGATTTTGTGCTGGTGGCTACTATGGCAGCTCAAAGTGTGAGTTTGAGGTCGATGACCCCAAGATGGGAGTGGTGGGCGACCGCGAGCTAGGCTTCTTCCCCGGCATCTGCAGAGGATTGGCCTTTGCTGGGTTTCAATATGCTAGCGAAGCTGGCGCGAGGGCTACGAGCATTAAGATCAACAAAGGCGCGTTCCGAAACGCAGACGATAGCGTAGCTGATCACTTCAAGAGCTACTATAACGGTGGCGGCGTGTTTGTCGATGCGGACAAGCTTGAAGACAGAGGAGTAGAGATCCTTGCAAGCTACACCGAAGATCTGCATGTTGATTCAGGTGCGACAAAAGCGGCGGTCATATATCGCAAGATAGGCGAAGGGCATGTTGTGCTGACAGGTCCGCATCCCGAGCAAGTTCTATCCCACTACCGTCGAGACTACTCACTAACAACGACCAGGTTTGCGCCACAAAATCTTGCCCAGATCCCAAGCCTGCCTTCCTATGCGTCAGTAATTAAAGACATTACCGTAACAGATAGGAACCGTATCGTCTTTTTGGGACTCGTCTTGCAGAAGCTTGGCCTACAAGTCAATGAGGAGGAACAAGCGGTACCATCCCTGTCTCGCCTGCACCTCACATCTCACACTGGGACAGATGTCTCCAACCTCGTCGCAAGCTGGGCTGAAGTCCTTACTGTAGTCGATGGTGATCAGTACATTAAAGGCGAGAATGATGTCTTCAGGATGGAGAAGCCTGGTAGCACTTGGAGCGTGCAGGAGCTCAAGCGCGCTGTGAGCGCGGTAACAGAGAAACTGCCGAAACTGGGAACCGTTATTGGAAGTGCTCGATCAAAAGAGGCACCAAATGATGATAGAGAGAAACCCAAGACGAAAGAGGAAGAGATTCAAGACTGCGTTGCGTACACTGCAGCGTCTTCGTCCGATCAGATAATTGACTACGAAAAGATCGTCAAATCAATCCTACCACACGACCAAGGACTACCGTCGACCAAAGAAATTCCTTTCCATCATGAAGCCTTTTATTCGAACCTTAACTTCTACCACAACAAGTTACGAAACCCTGATGCTGCCTTTGGCAAGCACCTTCTATATGGCGAGGTCGTAACATCCACCAACAGTCTGCTCGAAAAGAATCCTGCACTGCTCCGAAACTTGCCGACCGGTTTTACGATGACAGCGACGACCCAGATCGCAGGTCGCGGTAGGGGTGGCAATGTATGGATATCTCCACCTGGTGGTCTGATGTTTTCCACTGTCATGCACCACTCACTCGTAGTATCTCAGTCTGCACCCGTTATATTTATACAGTATCTTGCTGCTTTGGCTATCGTCGCTGGCATCAAGAACTATGCGCCAGGTTATGACAAGATACCAGTGAAGTTGAAGTGGCCAAACGATATATACGCGCAGCTCCCTGGTTCGTCCAACAACCCAGTGGTAAAGATCGGAGGCATCCTGGTAAACAGTAGCTACAGCGGTAGCAGCTACGATCTCGTCTGCGGTATCGGTCTCAATCTCTCGAACGCACTACCTACGACATCTCTCAACCTCTTAGCGAGTACCCAGTCGCCGCCTTTGAAATCTTTCACCCACGAAAAGCTCCTCGCATCCATCCTGGCCCAATTTGAAACGCTGTACTCGACCTTCTGCCAGGCTGGCTTCACCAGAGATATGGAAGGCGACTACTATGACAATTGGCTGCATACTGATCAGATCGTCACGCTTGAGACAGAGGGTGGTGTTAAGGCGAGGATCAAGGGCATCACGAGGGATTGGGGTCTGCTGTTGGCCGAAGAGTTGGGCTGGGAAGATCGACCTACGAGTAAGCTGATCACATTACAGAGCGATAGCAACAGTTTTGACTTCTTCCGCGGGCTCGTCCGGCGCAAAATCTAAAGCCTGAGAGGCCGACTGGGCTTGGTGGGGTGACGAGAGTCGTTTAGGAGTTCTATGGTAGGCCTCGCGAACAACAATCAAGTATACAGAAGCTCTGTTTGAGCCGATAGTCACTTGAGGGAATCATTGGTTGTCATGTATCGCGCTGTCGTCTTATCTACTGCATCGAAATTTGCATCGTGCAAGAAACGAAGTCAACTTCTGCCCAGTCTGCCAACAGTTTCCTACCGCAGTAAGGTCTCGAAGGACTAATAGGACATATTTTCTGGACATTCTTTAACTTACAAAACAGGCATAAAGCCAATGGGAAAACTCTCATGTGCACACAGCAATCACGTCCAACCTAGATTGATTGATTGATTGATTGATTGATTGATTGATTGATTGATTGATTGATTGATTGATTGATTGATTGATTGATTGATTGATTGATTGATTGATTGATTGATT
>JAFJTR010000082.1:97654-132349 GCA_022559985.1 Parastagonospora avenae f. sp. tritici 18332-5
TGGTTTTACGTCCTAAAGAACACGTTCCACCTAGGCAATTCCGATTGGCTACTGGAGAACAAATTCTGGTCAGTCGCGCAGATAAGTGTGTATAGAGAGTGACTATGTTCTATCAAGAAAAAGGCATATCTCACGAATCTTGCAACGGAGAACTTTCAAAGTAAAGACGATTCGCATTCAAACTAAATCAAAAAACTATCATGCTTAATCGATTATGACCCAGTCCATGTGTCGAGCACTGTTCGTAGATGCGAATGGCTCCGAGCTTATGGACTCGCTAACTTTTGCAGTATCGTTCTTTAAACGTCTTGGAAGCTCGCTCTTTACACGTCAGCGCTGACAGTGTCCAAGATGCCGCCAACTGGGGGCGAGAGGCCAACAAGGCCGAGGCGGTTGAGCAGGTCAACGACGTCGGGTGAGAGATCCGCGACAAGTTCTTGACGCTTCTTGACGTCGGCACTGACGGTATCCAAGATGCCACCGACGGGAGGAGAAAGGCCAACAAGGCCGAGGCGGTTGAGAAGGTCGACAACGTCGGGGGAAAGATCCTCTACAAGCTGGCGCTTCTTCACGTCGGCACTGACGGTGTCGAGGATTCCACCAACAGGAGGAGAAAGCCCAACAAGGCCAAGACGGTTCAGAAGGTCAACAACGTCGGGAGACAGATCAGCAACCAGCTGGCGCTTCTTAACATCAGCGCTGACGGTGTCGAGGATGCCGCCAACTGGTGGGGAGAGACCGACGAGACCGAGTCTGTTCAGAAGGTCGACAACATCTGGGGAAAGGTCGGCCACAAGCTGGCGCCTCTTCAGGCCTGAGCCGAGTGTGTTGACGATGCCTCCAACCGGGGGAGAGAGACCAACAAGACCGAGGCGGTTGAGGAGATCAACGACGTCGGGTGAGAGGTCATTGAGAAGCTGGCGCTTCTCTGATGATGCGATAGGAGCAGCAGCAGCAGCTGCTGCCAGGGTGGAGATGAAAAGAGTTGAAAAGAGCATCTTGTATGTTTTTGATGTGTGAGTGTGAATGAAGAGGTGTCGATGACTTGTGAAATGATGGTTTGAGTGTGTGATGAATTGAAAAGAAGCACAACTCCTCGTCCTTATATACATCAATCTGTATACACCAAGAGTGTCCTCATCTCGCCAAATCCTCTTCAGGTTGAGATCTACTGACGATCATGTTGACTCTGTAGATGCTGATCGTCATAAAGAGAAGCCACATTCTCCACCTTATACTACTCTCTGTAGTCACTCAAGGTCACAGTGAAGCGCGCGTGCAGCCAAGAATCTTTGCGGGTGTGGATTTTCCGGACTTCCAGCGCCCATGATACGTCACTGTCTGGATAGATGCTACCGCAGAACAATGAACACTCTGTTGCCGCGAGTGTCTCCCCACGCCACTGATGCCATTTGGAGTCTCTAGGGAGCCGGTGAGTGAAATAACCCGAGCTCGATGCGCACGACTTGGGGAAAACGATCTACAGTCAGACAACTGACATGTGTCCCGAAAGTTTAGTCTCTAGCGGCTACTTGCTGCCAATCTCAACAATGCCCAAGTTGTTTGATTCTGAATTCAAGCAAACAAAAGTTGCTGAATTTGAAGATTACTGAATACCTGCGCAGGTAGTGCAGCTACTTCATGGGACTTGGGTCCGTCAAGCCAAAGTGCTTGACAAGCCATAGTAGGAAGGCCATCATCACGACTGTGTTGTGGGACTCAAGTCCAATGATTTTCAGGGTCGCCGAGGATCTGCCAAAGTCTCCAGCCGTGTAGCGGGTAGATCCTTCAAGACCCTAAGCGGAACTTTACAAAGCCAGGATTGTACCGGAAACCAGTCATTTAGGGGTGAGTTGAGCAATGTTCCGCAAACGGCGTCTCATGCTAGTGTTAGTCTACGATCAGCGGCGCGATCAGGCGCGCCAGACGACTCGAGCCGCATTGCACTAACACCACGATCTTACTAATCCTTTAGACTGAGATCTTGGCGCCATTTATTGGTGCCGGCGAGGTTCGGCAGCACAGCCGGTAGGAGAGCCTCCGAAAAGGTATTCCAAGCACTATGATAGGGGCTCCTCAACTTACGGGGATGCTCATTCGCACCTACAAGTTGATGTCGATATTTCCGCTCTTAGAAACCTTCTGGCCTCGTGTCATAAAAGAGCAAGCCACGCACATGCCAATGACAGGGTTACGTCTCCCAACATTAATGCTGAAAAAGTTTGGTTGACCCCACTCAGTGGGCTGTACACGGAAATGCATGTTGACATCAGCTATGATCGCGAACTCGGCGAGGAAGGCTAGCTCGTGGCTACGGAGCCTCTTCCCCACACTTCTCCTCGCCATAAACAGCACTCTAGTACCGTGAGCAAATCTCCGCAGAGCTGCGCTAGAACATCAAGGTTTTGGCTTGGCGTTGTGAAATTCGGATGGTGAAATGGCGATCTGCGTCTATGGTAGTGATCGATTTACAACGGTGGTGGCAATCACTGTATGCAACTACTCGTCTCATCACTGAACATTGAAGGACAAATATGATACGAATTAAGAAGAGAACCAGGAAGTGTCGACTCAGAACTCCCACTTCTGTCATCCATTGGCTTGACATACGATTTCAGGGTACTGGGAGCCAAGTGCGGAGCCAAGCAACGAAGCACTGCCTCGTCATTGCGCAGTAGTAGCAATAATATACCTCAATCTGTTGGGCCGTATCGATTGAGGCACACATCTGGCTGGCCGGGTGTGCCGTAGCAAAGTGCCTCAACAGGAGCAGTGACCTAGGCAGCTGTTGCTTGAGCCTTCATCGTGTATCGTTGGATATTCCTATGTATCTAAATGTAGGAAGTCGTGCCACATGGCATCGGTTCTGAGTGGTGCGAAGTGAGCGCCGGTATTGCGAACAGTAATCTCAGCAGTGATTAGATATGACCACAACATTGAATTCACGGATGGGGCTGAAAGAGTCAAACTCCAGCCGCGCTGGCTATAGTCTAGAGGACGAGTAACTACCGCATTGCGGGATAATGTTGCTCCGCACGTCCACTAACCGCGAGGCACCTTTTATTCATGTCGGCACAGACATGAAATTTGAGCGGTCGAATCACGATGCATGGACGAGGTGCGCGCTGCAACTTTGCGTAGAGCGATATGCTCTGGTTTCCCGAGTGATACATAGTGGAGCGTAACGAAGGTCTGTGGGGATTGTGATGCTCACCGACCAAGTGCGAACGTTCAATATCTATGATCCAAAGGCGTACAGAATCTCCATATGTTATTGAAGCGAGAGATATTTGAAGAAATAGAAAAATATAGTTACGACCTAGAAACTCGAACACAGTAGTGACTTGGATGATTACGAAAGCTGTCTCTGCAGGCCTAGAATTGAAAACTGGGGGTGATGCACATTATGTAGCATAATCGAGCATTATTGTTGAGAATATCTGGGTTCAGTCCAGGGTAGAAGGTGCTTGGGAGTCACATGATGTGCTGGTGTGGCAGGCACTGCCCGGTGGGCAATGGCACCCACCACAACAGTGTGAGTCTGTGACTCTACAATACTATAGTCAATACAATACGCTGCAGCCACCCCGCCTTATCCCTCCTCCTGCTCGGTTCTCACTAGTAGTCATACTACAAGTGGAATATTGTTTCAATAATTATTAATATTATCTCGAAAGTGCTCCTTCCTCTTGAGCCTGCATGTCTGGGTTCTGATTGCATGTCAAGATGCTAAGTGCATATGAAAACCTGATCATGTCATCAATCTAAGATCAGCTAATCAACTTTGTAATCATCTCACCTTACGGTCTTGTGCGCTCAGCATGAGGATGGCCCTTAAAAGACTCTACTGTGTGCAGCAACTGTCTGTGCGCGCTCTGTTTAAAAATATAGTACTATCATATGAGCATTGCTATCCTATATGCAAGCATAATTATATTCAACATTTTATCATACACTATAGAGTTATAGAAAGGCTGGAGCTACCTTGCTTCACTGGACTACTCTTAGCTAGTGCTAAGTTTTTCTAGACATAATGCGCACAACCTTTTGCAGCACTTGGTGATCACACTAGGCACGCTACTGTAAAAAATAGTTCGCGGAATTGCACGAATAATGAATATGTTTCTTTAGTGTATATGTAACTAGAGAAGTCATGTGGCTCGTTGAAGGATCAGCAAGTGTTGCGCTATACTCGATTGCCTTCCAGTGATCTAAGACCACTGGCGATATGTTAGCAGCGAAGCCTCCTGTGCGGACATTTAGGTAGCGTAGCGCCATGTGGTAACCTCCCCAGTCCTCTCTTCCTCGAGCTCGATGGCTTTGTTCTTTCGCACAGACCACATCTTGGCTAGTAGGGAGAATAGTATCGTGAGCCCGCAGCCTACGATGATGATGCCACCACCCATCTGGTAACGTGGCTCTTGACTGCGGAGGAAGAAGTATGGCGAGAACCAATGCGAGATACTTGACACACAGTTTGCAATGGCGATCAGGGCTGCCCGCTTTGTACGGGGCCGTGGCACAACAGTAGTCTCCCACGAGAGCTGAATGTTAAGGCCGACAAAAGGTCCTGAACAAAGCAGGACAAGTGAAAAGTAACGTGCACCGACGTTAAGAGTCGAGATCATAATGACAGCGCCGATGAGAGTCATGGAGATCGAGCCGATGATATGCCAGCAATGCTCCAACCTCCTGCCTGAGGACCAGGACACAAGAAGCGTGACGACATAGGCGATGATGTACGGTGGAGCTTGTACAAGATAAGTTTCAACCTTGCCAAAGCCAAGGGTACCGACAATAGATGGGAAGAAGTCCTTGAAACTCTGCGCAATGATGAGCGCAAAGTGCATACCAGCAAAGAACCATGTGAAAGGGTCTCGGATCGCTAGCATGACGCCTCCCCACATGTCTCCTTCGTCGTCTTCGCTCTTGCCTCCAGCAGAGACAAGTGCACGATATTGCGACATCTGTTGTTCTTCCTCAGTGAAGAAGTATGTGCCAGTGTTATCGGGGAAGTTTGGAAGTAGCCTGGAGATAAAGAGTCAGCATGTCTCTCTCAGAGATCTCGAGCATGAAGCGTCCTACCAGAAACCAGTGATCGCAACGAGTATCGAAACGATGCCCTCGAGAAGCAAGAACCACTGCCAAGCATGCAGTCCGGCGATGTTGTCCATGTTGGTAAGAATAGCTGCGGAGAGAAGGCCCGAGAAGACGTTGCTGATGATATTTCCAGCATGCCAGATACCCATGCGAAGGGGAGACTCTTCTTTGGTATACCAGGAAGATGTCATCAAGGTAACGACGGGGAGGAAGGGGCCTTCGGTCACTCCAACGAGGAACCGGCAGAGCATAAATGCCCATGGCGATTTGGCGGCGGGCATAGCAATAGTCACGGCAGACCAGGCGAGCATGATACAGGGCATGATTACTCGAGGAGAGCTCTTGCTGATTATCACATTTCCGGGCACCTGGCTGATGATATATCCGACGTAAAAGAGCGAGATACCGGCACTCCACTCGACGTCTGTCATGTGGAGGTCTTCCTGCATACCGGCGAGGCGAGCGTTCGAAACGTTGATCCGATCAAGATAGCTAGATGAAGTCAGCGTCATGAAACTTCGCAAGTCGAGCATCAGAACGAGTCGAACGTACTTCATGAGTAGCATCACTGTGATGCATGGGAGAAACTTCCAATCCAGCTTCTTCAGAACAGCCTTGTTCAAGGCCTTGATCTCTTCCTCAGTCTTATCTGCAAGCAAGGGATACCTCTGAAGATAGCTTGCATCAGTGACCGGGTCGGCATTCTCGATTTTGACGATCTCCACGCTCTGCTTTTGGGTGGATTCGTGCGCCATGGTGTTCGAGGCAGAGGCAAAGCAAACTGTAACGAAACTTATAGCGTAGTCGATCGTGTTCGACCTGCCCTCTTAGATCTGGATCTCGTGGACATTTTATAGGTTGTTCAATTCAGCTCGGCGGTGTATGCCCCAAGTTCGGCAATGCCACCTGTGTCCGCAGCCAAGCGTACGAGGTGGTCGACTATTTACTTCAGCACACTTGGCATACATCGTGGAATACATCTTCCCCAGACCCCAGGATAACACTCCATAATTCGAATATCTTGGTGTGCAGAGCTCTGCCGGGGAGCGTGCAGTGGCGAGCCCGGCGCCTCTGTCCGATGCGGGGAAATATTATCGGTGGTCACCCGGGAACCTTTGAATACTGCAGTGCGACTCGTGTCAAGGTGTCCGACGTCCCGAGAGAGCCATTGTTTGACTCAGTCGCATGCTTGGGAGCTTGCTAAAACCGCACCTTCAGACACTATTCTTGAAGTTGTACTTATAACCTCTGGATAATAGTAAACATTACTAGCAGGTCACTGTTGCTCAGTCTTCATTGAACCAGACAGTCAAGGACTACAAGTCAAATAGCCCGGAAGTAGACGACTGAAAGCGGATGGTATAGTTCTCCATGGAAAGCTGATTTGCCATTTTAGTGTTATCGATCATGAACTCGAGTTGTGTCTTTTTGTACGATGAAACGCCGTGTCAAGGTTCTGTGCGAAGCTAATAAGTCATGACTAAGCACGTTTAAGTTACCTATCGGTAACGTTCTTCCCGCCATCAATTTAGCAATGGTTGTCTCTCGGCCCCACGAAGCCTCTTTGATGCTCCACAAGCATTGCCGACTCCCTCAAAGACTCTCAGGGACCTCGTGACTGATATTTTACCCCAGCCTCGATTGCTTGCAAAGCGTGGGTTGCGCACGGCTGCAAACCTCCGCAACGTCCACCGTTTCTCACGTGCTTGCACCTTCATCAGCGGCCGTTGTAACATGGCTGAATCATTATACGCACATGGCAGGGCTTATGGTACAAGCTTGCGAACGATGTTGGAGAAGGAAGCAAAAGGTCCATAACCTGTCTCATGCAACAACACCATTTGGGCTCACGGCTTTTTCTAGTGCTCGCGGGAGTTCCCTTGCTCACAATGCAGTGCAGCTTCAGCGACATGCACGCAAAGACGACTCGGTTATACAGTTGAATCGTCCGGCTCGTGCAGCCTAAGCTATATTGAAGCACTGAAGCATAGGATTCAAGGCCTGCAAGCACGAGTCCAAGGCGAAGATGCTCAACACGAGACGCCATCGAGCCAGCTTCAAACGCGCACAGCAGGCCAAGATGCTGCTCGCCGACCTCATTCGGCTTCCGCAACCCTCGAGGTCTTGGATGATTCGCAGAATGACCTACATGACACCATGCAGGAAGCATCATATCTCTCACTTGCAGCTATGGCAGAACGTACAGATCGCCAGCCGTTGCCGATAAAAGGTCTCTCAATTTTGACTCTGTTGTACGCTGCGATCGGTGTCTCAGGAGCCAACCCAGCCACTTCTTCAGAGACTAATACACTGCGTTCTGGTCCCCTTGCCGACTTTCGCAAGGTGCATGGTGTTCAATCGACATTTCATGATACCGCCTTCCCTACTGAGACTATCGAAGCCGCACAGCATTCTCTCCCATTTCTAACAAGTCTTGATGTAAAGGAGATCCTCGATATCGTCATCCAGGAGCACGAAGGCGACACCTTGGCTAGTGTGGCGAATGAATCACCCGGAACGGCTTTCATGGCCTACATTGCGCTTGCTATCGGGCTTCTCCAATCTCGAGCTTATGTCTACAAGGAAGTGTTTGCAACAGAATATGCCCTAAAGGCGGTGGATCTTATACCGCAAGTATTTGACTATGAGAATGATTGCACGATTGTAAAGTGCTTGACCGCGCTAACAATCTACTCATTCTACACGGCTTTCGGAGGATCGACATGGCATCTGCTTGGTCTGACTATGACACGCTGTATCGCATCTGGTATGCATACCAGCCAAGTTTCTAATCCTAATGCGGAGGACGAAGAGAAGCAAAAGTGCTACAGGGTTTTCTGGACGTTATATTCGGTGGACACGTATCTCAGCACCAGTCTCGATCGGCCAGTTTGCCTCAGCGACGATGACATTACAGTGAGCGTACCGACAACGACGGATACTAACATTCAATGGAGGCTCCGCTGTGCAGTTGAACATGCTCAGCTACTTCGAACCATACGGAAGCGGCCTGAGACAGACGCTTGGATTCACTACATCAATCTCCGCCATTGGTATGAGACGATTTGTCCACCTTCGACTCCTTCACAGGAAAATTTGCGGGCCCTCCAACAGAGCCAGCTACTTATACGTGGCCTTGTCGAGCTCATCAAGATGCCATCTACCAGGGCAAATGACAACTGGGGCACGATGCTGTGTGGAGCTGAGCCAGATATCATCGACTACCTCAATCTTTTTGAACGTCACCTTCTTGACCAGCGCGGAGCACCATCGACATTCGACGCCTTCGATGTCTTTGCAGCTGGCATTTTGATACTGCAGCTGCCCTTAGATGTTGACAATAGCGTTCTTGCACGCCAAAAGAGTGTGGCACAGGCTGCAAACATTCTCACAATGCTCTCCGTACGATATCCATCGGTTCATTGCTTGAGAGACATTCTATCAGAGTATCTTGCGACATCCTCGAGCAGCCAACTCTTTCGACCAATGTCCTTGGATTGCCTTCGCGCTCTCATTAGATGTTCAGAGGTCAACATATCTATGCCTCTACAGAACCTGATGATGATCGAGTCGAGGTCTTGAACAAAGACCCAACAGGTTGCCTCTACCGCGCTTTTGAGTGTCGTACGGAATGAAGGCTCAATTTGTGCTACAACAGAATAATAGAAGACGTCCGATAAATACGAATACAGCCCATAGCCTGAAGCTGTTCACAGGACTATTTTTTAAAAAGTCGAAATCTAACAGTACTGCACAAGTCTTCAGGCTACTGGTTGGGCCACCACCCTGGTCGCTTTCTATCATACACAGCAGTTAAGAACCTGTGATACTACACCGAAAGCGCACCTGAATAGCCTTGAGACCGCCCTGAGACGATTTCGGCATAGCAAGAAACCGGGATGGCAGCTGCAGTCCTCCACGTGCTCGAATCCTTGGAGCTCCAAATTATCGTACATACCTGGAGAACTTCCTGGCTAGGTGGAATAGTTTGGGACATGCTAAGACGCTATTCGATAAGCGAATGTATGGGGTGTTTAGTTCATGTCCGAAGTGGCCGAGAGCTGCATGGCAGCTTTCGGACGCCTCCGATGCGCATCGTCTCGGATTTCCAAGATGCCACGGACACTCCATCAGCTTAGTGGTCGGGAGTAAGCTCAGGGTGCGGCATGCGGCAATGCAGTCGGGCCCTCAGCACAAGCGCTAAGTTGTGCATCGGTCACAAGCCGACATGCTCGGTTTATATCTGCAAGAGAAACCGTTGACATTCGAACATACAACCGTGTCGCGTCCATCTTTGATATTTACTTACCAGATTCCTCTGATCTCGACCTTACATTGTTGAACTGATACACTATGGCGCCAGGCCGTATTTCACCTGTTGATTCGACACCTTCAGTCAAGACAATCAAACCTACTGTATATCTCTTGGACAGATTCCATCCTGATGCGGAGAAGCATGCACAGTCATTATTCGATGCAGTCCTCCCCGGTGACAGGCGTCACGCGCAATGGCGAGAGAAGGCTGACTACTTACTGATTCGAGGCTCATACTTGACAGCGGATGATGTGCAGTCAAGTCCAAGGCTCAAGGCACTTGGAAAACAAGGCGTTGGTATGTAATCTACCGCTACAATCTCCCTATCAGTCCTATGTCTCTAATGATGATGTAGGCATTGACAAGATCGACGCCACGGCATGCAGTGAACGGGATATCAAGATCTTCACTACTCCGGGCGTCAACGCGCAAGCCGTCGCTGAAACCGTCTTAACACTCACAATGTCCGTGGCACGGCAAGTGGGCCACATCACGGCGCAGCAGAGCCACGGCAAGCTGGTGCCGAAAGAGAAGTGCTCAGGTCTGATCATAAGCGGCAAGACTGTTGGCATTGTCGGCATGGGAAATATTGGCCAAAGGGTTGCCAGAATATTCCAAGGAGGACTGGGATGTGACATTGTCGCATACGACCCTCTACTGCCAGCCGATGCGTGGGCAGACATACCACACACCCGCGCTAAGACGCTGGATCAGGTCCTGGAAGCATCTGACGTTTTCACGCTCCACGTCCCACTACTTCCTCAGACACGTAACCTCATTGGGTATCAACAGTTGTCACAAATGAAGAGCAACGCAATCTTAATCAACGCCGCACGCGGTGGAATCGTCAACGAAGCTGACTTGGAACGCGCCATGAATGAAGGGTTGATATTTGGCGCCGGGCTGGACTGCCACGAACAAGAGCCGCCTACAAAAGAGCGATACGGTGGACTCTGGGACACAGGACGCGTAGTGAGCACGCCGCATATTGGGGCAGCCACGGCACAGACGCAGATGGAGACGGCAATGGCTGCGGTCGACAGATTGGCCGAGTACATAAGAGCAACTCAATAATTGAATGGCATTTGATCCCAAAAGTTACCGTGCGTTGGTATTGATCCCCATGCATATTCGCCGAGCCCTGCCTCTAGTTGCATCATGAGGTCGTCAGTGAGGCCGAGGCTGAGCTCCTGGGAATTCAATGCATAGTTCATACTGAAATGATCCATATTGAGATTCAGCTCATTGTTGTCTTGCGACAATGCCTCAAATGCCGCATTGTAAGCTTGGTGAACGTCATGCGAGCTGGTGCCCGGGGGGAGCTGATCCGGTTGTGTCGTGTTAGGGTTCATGGACACTGTAGCAGCAGTTATAGGGTTCATTGGGTGTGACTTGTCTTTGAGGCATTCGTCCTTCACAACATCGAACACTACAGCCGCAGACCCTGCATCGGGCATTTTATCCTTGAAAAACGATAATATGCCACTGCATACATCAAGCGTCTTGACAGGATCTCGTTGCTGGATCTCTGTGTCCGCAAGACGTACACAAAAAGTCACAGTCAAACCAGCTGTAAATATGACTTGAAAGTAGCTGCGTGTCCATGTTATAGCTCGCTTGTCCATCAGGTCTGCGTAGAGTTCAATGATGCGACTAGCCGATACGTAGCAAGCATTGAGTATCTCTTTGACTGCAGCGCCAGCATACGGTCTGGAAGGTATGTTGTGCATCGCGCCTCTTGCTAACAAGAGCAAGTCCTTTTCGAGCAGAAAGTCGTGCCATTCGGCTCGCTCGTAAAGGGAGCGCGGTGATGGAAAGATTGGTGCTGTTGACCGCCAGTCTCTCAGCTCTTTCCGATATTGCGCAAAAGCCGAATAGACGTGACCAATAGATTTGAACTCTGGCAAGCTCGCACCACTCACCCCACCAGGTGGTGCGGAACTTCGACCGGTGTAGAATGTCGAGTGCACGCGAGAGCTAATACGCCTCAGGTGGATACAGAAGATGAACACAGACACTTCAGTAGGTCTTGCCATACTGGGTGGTATTGAGTCGAGACTGCACATGCCGGCGCTGATGAGGTATTCGTCGTTTGCGTCGAAAGGAAGTGGCACATCGATGTCGGATTCCGCGATGGCAAAAGGTCTGCCAAGAATGCCAGAGCTGTAGCGATCAAGCACGTAGCACTCCCAAAAAATGCGCCGACGATGCTGTTCAGTGAGAGGGTCCAGAGTCTGGGTCGGCCACATTTGTAGCTGCCACTCGATACATTGTCGCATACACAGTTGGGATATCTCCCACAAAGAAGTGCCGATGTGGTGATACATGCCAAATCTGGCCACGAGCAGGAGGTTTTGTATCGCATCAATATCCTTTATGAGAGGAATTTTACCAAGATAGTTCTCAGCAGCCATGAAATATCCATATGGATGCTCATCAATGATGCCTGCGCGGTATCGTGTAGTTGCGCTGATGGCAAACACCATCAGAAGTCTAAAGTGATCTTGGTCTGAAGATGATGTTGACGAGTCATACACGCGATTGAAGATGCTGAGAACCTCTTGACGTAGCAGGAACGTATGATGAATATGGAAGCGTGTGAAGTAGTTATCCAGTAACTGCTCTCCTTCCTGCAACGGCGGTAGTGCATTTGGGGTCAGGTGAAGTTTTTGTATGCTCGGACGGTTTGCGAGCTGGTGCAATATACGCGTTCGATGTCGTTGCCATTTCGCCTCGGAGAGAATGCTATGGAGGAAACCGAGACCACTACCATCGCCAACAAAGCCGCTGCGCGAAGCAGTGCTGGCTGCAGTTGGTGGTCCTGTGGGCGGCCTCGAAGGCGGTGCTGTTGGCGATGTTTCGGCTGCTTCCGAAGTGGTTGTGGGCCCCTGGCTTGCTTCTCCACGTTCGCTCGCGTGTTCACCGGCTTTTTCGCCCAACTTTGCCTTCAATTCGGCTTCCTGCTCTTCCAATCGCTTGATATAGTCGCGCGCATATTGTTCTCCGGTTACTGGATCAACGATGATACACGCGACGTTCCCCTTAGTGCAGCTTGTACACTTGGGTGCCTGCCGATCGCATCTAACTTTGCGTAGTTTGCATTTTTGACAAGCTGGTAGCACTTGCATGTCGCTCGACATCGTCCTCCTTCATACCGGCCGTGGAACGTGGCCCTTCATTGGCGATGCAACATTGGTGCAGATGATTGTAGAAGAGATCAGATGGCGCAGACAGCAGATCGGAGGCAGCCCGAGCGGCGTCTTGCGGGCTACTACGTAGCACGCCGAGGTCAGGTGAGGAGCGTCGTGCACGACGACCGCGCTACGAGTGCATCACAGGAACAGCAATGCCAGAAAGAGGGAATCCACACCCGAAGAATCGATAGGCTGACTAATCAGAAGAAGGAAATCAAATCAGCTCTTTTGTCTCGATACTGTGACTATCGTCGCTTGCTTTTTTCTGTCGAAATGGTCGTCATCTTCCGTGACATTCCTTTGATCAACTTTAACATCTAGCTGACCTTTGCCTGTCCAGGTGGGGGTCCCGTCGCTCAGAAGTATGAGTCTTTCTTCACCCACACGCTTCGGAAAGCTTCCGACGGTATACTTTGCCATGCGTCGAAAAGCATATGACTGCCCGCACTCTTCATATTCGCTACGATTCTTAGATGATCCAAGTACCACTACCAAGGGTTAAAGTGTTGATATTGATGCTGCAAGAAGCACCAAGTAAGCCTGGAGTCTGTCAAGGCTCAGCACACTATGTCTTAGGCTTCAAGCCACGACAGACAAAAATGTGTACTTAGGTCCACCAAATTGCGGTGTCACACATAGCGACTGTAGTAGCATCATAAGCAATTAGGTCTAAATGATAGACGGGAGCTATTGTAAGTCGGGTCAGCTTTCTCATAGGTGGCGCTTAGCAATGTCGTCTTCAGAATGGAGAATGCCATCGCGCTGCACGCCTGGTCAGAATAGCCAGCTTCACCATAGTTCAACCTCGTTTCAACATGTCGCCTTCAGCCGTCATTTTCTAGGATCTGTGATGGAAGACGATTGCGGTTGTTGAAAGTTGACACCGATGAAGTTCGAGAAGTATGTAATAGTCATTTCAGCTCAGCTTGAGCTGTCAGTAAGCCACAAGATAGATCGAGAATGTGAAATGATACCACCCTGATCATCCCAGCTGCAAATCACCCAAGAAAACCCTTTCCCTCAGGTAGGCGCCTGAACTCCATAAAATGCCAAGGTGGCTCAGATAGGTGCAATCATTGCGACTGCCTAGTTTCTAAGCGCGCGCAGCCTCTCGGTGAAAGCCTCCTCTTCCTGCTCGGTCGGGCCGACTTTGGTCTTCGCAGGGGTAGCCTCTTGCAAGTCTTGCTGTAGATCGACACCGGCCTTGTCTGCAGCCTGTGACATCAATCGATCCACGTCTTCTTGCGGGGTGCCGACAGCGGTTGCTGAGGATGTGATGTCTTGGTAGAGCTCGGTCGCAGAGTCGACGTTCTCAAATTGTTTCTCAAAGTCCACCATGACAGATGCAATCTTTGTAAGAGTCAGCAATGTATGTATCAACGTCGAAAGCTTCTGCCAAGCTCGACGGGATGCGTACCCGTTCAGGACTCATCGACTTCATAGCCACGTCCAAACTTCGGTTGACCTTCATCATGTTGCCAGTGATCTGTCGCATGGTGACAGCAGTTTGTACGCGGCCAGCGACGGCATCGACGCGGGAGGATAGTTTCAGGAGATTGAGCTTCTCGTTCTGCTTGCGGACAGCGTTTTGGGCGTAGATGCGGGCGATGTCTCCATGGCCCTGCTTCATAGCCTGTATCCGTGTCAGCCTTATTCCTCTCCATGGCTACCAGTATGCGCACCTTTTCGAGCTTCGTCTTCTCCGCCTGCTCCTCCTTGCCGGCTTTGAGCGCCTGCCTGTTCAGCGACTTTGCCGTGAACTACCGGGAGTTAGTGATGCCTGGGCACCGTCGGGAGGTAGACGCACCTTGAGGTTGAAGAGGGCGTTCTCGAGGCCCGACATGTTGAGGGTGAGGTTTGAGAGTTATCGCGCGTAGTGGAGCTGTGAGGTGTGGTGGATAGCAGTAGTGGTAGTGGTAGTGGTGCAACGCGGCTGATTTCCGGGGTTCGCGGGGCCATCTTCTAGGCGCAAGACGTCACTGGCTGCCAAACGCCGCTGAAGATAACTTAGTCCTAGGCGGCAACTTCATGGTAGACTTCACGCAACGCGAGTAAAAACAAATAGATGCGTATCATAACGACGTGTCTTTCGTATGGTCACAACATTTCATGCTCCTGCCATACCCCATGACGTCGAATATCCGCCGTACATGTCCAGTACATTGCAACCTGTGTGCCCTGTCTATCCCAAACGCCGTCCCGAGACCACTAGGGCCAACACCACAACGCCGTGTGAACATCTGTGTGAAGGATTGAGGAAAACGTGACACTCATTATTGTGGTCCAGCATTGAACTTGTTTGTTGCCGACTTAAACAGCTCCTCTTGGGCCCTGATCAGCTCCTCTTCGGTCATGCCGCTCTGCTCGATCTTGGTTTGCTTCTTCTCGCGGTTCTGTAGCGCGTTAGTGGGAGCTTGCTGCCTTGCGCGAGAGGACGCACCTGTTGCTGCTTCTTGTAGTCCTGCGCGACATCGAGGACCGCTGGCACGTAGTCGCCAAAGTCGAGTTCCTCCAGCGCTGCCTTGACATGTTCGCATGCGATGGTCTTCTTCGCGTCCTTTTCGGCGATTTCGTTGGCTTCGGAGGAGATGAGGGTGATGAATTCGACGCAGCACTCGATCAGAAGGTCGCGCGAGTCTTTCGCGAAGGTCATACCGGGCTCTGTGGCCAATATGTCCTGGACAATCTTCTGGACGGTTGCTGCGACGCGATTAGCTGCGTGCGAGCTTCGTGTAGGTTCGCTGCGTACCCTTTGGCAGCGACAAGTCGTCGTTACCGCCAAACTCGCGGTCAGACATGGCGAGCGATTGCGCGGTTGAGAAATTGGGCTGTAATTTGGTTTATCCTGTACCGTGGTTCCTGGCTTAGAGCATCATCGAAGAACCAGAGAACGCGCCTGGCGGGCCGACGTTTTGCCGACGCCCCGCCGACCCTATGGTCCAAGGTTCATCGTAGCACGCTTTATTCACCAGCCGCAGTCCGTACCCGACAGATGGGCGTGAATGAAAGCTGACACCTGACCCGGGGAATGCACTACACTCATGGTCGGTACGGTGTATGCTCTAGTCACGCCTGGCCGCATCAGCTGCTCCAAGTAGACCGGTGTGGATTCACGTGTCTATCGGAGTCCCAACTATCAGGTCGCGGCAGGGTTGCGGGCTCTATCTATGTCGCCATATCGGGCTGCGGCGGCAGCACATGCAACAGTCCGTGAAGATGGTTGACGAGCGGGTGGGCCTGCGGTGTTTCCTCAAACAACAGTCTCAGGGCTTGCAGCAGCAAATTGGCTTCATTCCACTTCGGCTCCAGAGAGGACATCATCGCCCACTTGATACGGGCGAATGTCACAGCTGATTGGCGCTCGTTGTTCATACCCGCGATCCTAGCCAGGGACTTTCTGTGCTCCCGGCCGAAGGTGATGCGGCGATCCATTACACTACGCTGCACGACCAGCAGCGGTGGGGACAGACGCCGAAAGACGTCAGCGTGCGTGACAAGTCTTGGCCCAGGGAATGGTATTCAAGTCTGGTTGAGCTGATAGCAGACGACAGTGGCGGTGAAAGCCGGGCAAACAGCGTGCAATCGCTCATCGGCTGGCGACACGGGCTCCACTAGGACTTGGAAGCCGGCAGTCGAGCCAGCAGTTGAGGATTCGGCTCGTCGTGACGACAAGCATGTCTGCATCTGCGCTCTCGAGGAAAGCAATTGCAAGTGCCTGCTTGGGGTCGCGTGAAGCGCGCTGCGATTGCCTTTTCGGTCACACAGGACGGCCAGGTTGCTATCACGCAGGGCGTCTGATATCTGTCCCTCAACGTTTAAGTCATCTAAGAGGCTCGACCACGGCTCCGGTGATCATCTTGACACACGCTGCTCACGTTCCGCCCGCCCTGGCGAAAGAGTCAAGTACCTTCGGGACCGCGCTGTTCACGGTTCACCGCCGCGCGCATAATAAACCTGGAAGAACTCGGGCTGCTTGCCTCTCGCACGCACGCACAGGCAGGGCCCGATAGAAGAGTTTTCGCAATTCGATACAGACTGCGCCGAGTCAAGGCTAGAGCCGCCCGGTCGTTCGAGCGCGAGCCAGGTTCGCGCATCCAGGTTTGATTATTATGACTTCACGCCCGCGAGAAGCCCTCCCGACCTTCGACTTTCCCCAGCGGCCTCAGACTGCTTCCAGCGCCTTGGACCCTCACGCCAACCCTCCGGACACCACCAACATTTCGTTGACACCCGCCGTCCATGGGCGTTCAAAACGGCCCGGACTCAATCGCGCGCCATCGGAGAGCAGCAGTACCAAAACGATTCGACCCCGCCATTTATCTACCAAATCTCAGTCGGCCGTTCCCACTCTCTCCAACCTCAACGTCGGCCACAGCGGTCTGCCCACCTACCTGAGATCCCCCAAAATGACTAATTCCAACGGCGGCAACTCTTCTGGCGCGGCCGACTTGCTGCGTCAGGCCATGATGCAGAGGTAAGCACCAATTTAATTCTTTGTGCCAGAGTTCGGTGTTCCTGGCGCAGTGCGAGGGCGCACCAATGCCCAGTCCAGTCATGGTGAGGATGATGATGATGATGATGAGATATGAGCAAAGCACTTTGGCAGGCGCGGCCGGCATCGCTTAGCTCTCCGCGCGTGTGGTAACGCAGCTGCTGGCCGAGAGTCGACGGCTGCCAACGTTACACACTACTCAGCAATTCCTGATGACCCCACGCATCAGCCTCAGCCTGCTGCCCTTCTCTCTGTCTCACTCTCACTCTCACTCTCGCCCTCAACCGCACCCTCGCCGCCCGCCCGCAGCACCGCCACGATGCCTGCCAGCACGCTGCTAACTCCGCACAGAGGCGCCAACGAAGACGAAAGCCACGACCAGATCGGCTCCACCAGCTCAACACCGCCCGGAGCCACCACGCCCCGCCCCGACCCGACTGACAAGCGACTGCCGGGTATTCTGCACAGTTACTTTGGCCAGGTTCGTGACTCTCTCATGCCCCAGAGGAAATCTTCGCTGGCCGACCCCTCCCCCGCACCTGCTACTTCTGCCACCACCGCTTCCCAGGACCGCCCAGCGTCGGTCCAGGAAGAAAAAGAGTCACCTTCGCATCCCACCAACATGCTTCCCAGCCCCACCCCCAGTGCCTCTTCCCGCACCCCCTCAACCTCGCAGTTGGCTGGAGAATCGGAGAAGCTAACAGAGGGCGCCTTTGCGCCACCGCAAAATCAGGCCACTCCCCCACAGACTCCCCGCACACGCTCACACGAGAGCAAGCCCAAACCGTCGAGTCTCTCGCGGACCTCAAATGCCTCAGACAAGTCGAAAGAGACCAAGGGAACGCCCGTCGTAGGCCCGCCAAAGGGCAAGCTCGAGGTCACAATATCAGAGGGACGCGGTCTGCGGCCAAGCGTGGATCCCTATGTCGTGTGCCAGTTCCAGTGGGCCGAGTACATTTCAGATGGACCGCGGCACGATGACAAGAAGGGCCGCCCCGCTCCCATGCAGATGAAGCGGACGGAGAGCGAGATGGGCAGGCCAATGGCCATACCAATGAAGAGTCGCCAGAGCAGCAACAGCGGTCACAGCTCCGACGCACGTGAGAGTTCTCTAGAGGAGATTTCGGACCCGAAGTGGGAGCATGAGGCTATTTTGTAAGTGTGGCGAACCGTCTCACGGCGACGACTAATTCGATGCAGTGACGTTGTTGGCGACCACGCCGAGATTGACATTTCCGTCTACGACCGTTCCAACGGCGAAGCCTTCCTCGGTCATGTCCGTTTCTGCCCCAATCTCGTCGAGTACGAGCACCCTTACGACGGCTGGTTCCATCTGGAGCCACGGGAAAGAGACGGCGCCCATGTCACCGGCGAGATCCACCTGAAGCTCAACTTCCACAAGATTGACAAGAAGCACTACGGACCTGAGGATTTCGAGATCCTCAAGCTCATCGGCAAAGGTACCTTCGGTCAGGTCTTCCAGGTGCGGAAGCGGGACACTCGCCGCATATATGCCATGAAGGTGCTGTCAAAGAAGGTCATCGTGCAAAAGAAAGAAGTGGCACACACCCTTGGAGAACGCAACATCCTCGTGCGGACAGCTATGGCCGAGTCGCCGTTCATAGTCGGACTGAAGTTCTCGTTCCAGACACCCTCAGACCTCTACCTTGTGACAGATTACATGTCAGGTGGCGAGCTCTTCTGGCATCTGCAAAGAGAAGGCCGTTTCCAGGAAGCCCGAGCCAAGTTTTACATCGCCGAACTCATCCTTGCACTGCAACACCTCCATGAGCACAACATCGTGTACCGAGACTTGAAGCCTGAAAACATTCTTCTCGACGCGAACGGCCACATCGCACTCTGCGACTTCGGTCTTTCCAAGGCTAACCTTACCGAGAATGCTACCACAAACACCTTCTGTGGTACTACCGAGTACTTGGCACCTGAAGTCCTGCTTGATGAGCACGGTTACACTAAAATGGTCGATTTCTGGTCCCTTGGTGTGCTCGTCTTCGAGATGTGCTGCGGCTGGAGTCCCTTCTACGCGGAGGACACGCAGCAAATGTACAAAAACATTGCCTTTGGAAAGGTCAGGTTTCCTCGGGATGCACTGAGCACTGAAGGCCGAAACTTTGTCAAGGGTCTTCTGAACCGGAACCCGAAGCACAGGCTGGGTGCCACAAGAGACGCTGAAGAGCTCAAGGCCCATCCCTTCTTTGCCGACGTTGACTGGGAGGCGCTGCATAAGAAGAACGTCGTACCGCCTTTCAAGCCAAAGCTCAAGGGCGAACTGGACGTTTCAAACTTCGACCCAGAGTTCACGAATGCCCTGAATGGCAATGGTTCTCTAAACGCTCGGGCTGCGGCGCTCGCATCTGGTGTCAATCCTGCGTCGACACCTTTGTCGCCGACCATGCAAGCCAACTTCGCCGGTTTCACTTTCACCGATCAAAGTACGATGGACCAACAGTTTGCTCACAAACAACGAGACGATTCGGAACGAATGGAAGAAGATGAGAAGGACGAAGTCGACTGGGACAGGCCAGCGGGACGCGGAGATAGAATGTCTGGCGTCATCCCAAGCAACGACCACGACATCTTCAACCAGGGGAACTTCGACGTCTAATGAAGCATTCGCCCGATTGCCCATCTCCTTCGTTATCAGCGAAATTTCTTCGTGTCCTTACTTTGGCGAGCTCGTTGAAAAGTGTTTCAGATTTACTGCGATATGGCTTCAGCGATTATGGCCGAAGCGAAACGATGGCATCATTCCCATGACCCTTTTCTCTAGATACCCGGCGCCACCCCCATTTCCGAAGGCCCTCATTTGTATTCAGGCCTCCATGCTTATTTCAGCATTACGATCTTACCATACAAATTGCTCGAGGTACTCACCGGACTGGTCCCCCTGCGAGAGGCGACGCGCCCTTCTCAGCTGCGTCTCTTCCACGGTGACCTGGCACCACATGTTGGAAATGGAAGACTGATACAAGTGTAACAACTTCCAGTCTCGCTTGAGGGGCGACCAACAAATTGGTTTTCGTGGTGCGAAGGAATCTTTACCCCAGTATTTTATTGGGTAATAGTGTTTGTGCATTGCGTAGGGCGCTGGAGCATTGCGTTCGCTTAACATACTCGATTTTACTTTCCATCACCTGGGAGACTTTTTTTCTTTCTACTCGTTAGTCTACTGCGTGCGATTATAAATGCATGTTTAGTGATTACATCAATTTCGCATCATCGGGGGGATCAATTGGATCGGGCACTTTGTACATATGAGAAACGGAATGCGGGATCATGATCTCTTTAAATCTGAATCGGAACGCTGACATAAGTATGCGGTATTTGCCTATGTCGCGCGATTTCAAGGTCGAGTTGGGAGCTGGAATCAACGGGAGAGCTCTTGGATCAGGAATGAGAAGTTGAGATGATGTATTGAAACTACGTGAAGGTGCCCTATCTATAGGCACGACTAACGAAGAGAGTGAGAAGCAAGCAGCTTACTCACTCAACGTGTACAAACTGATTGTACATGGGATGGAAGCTGATGGAAACCAATAAGAGCATACACAGGTACCCCAATCGTTGTTTAGACTGCCTATTTTGCTTGCTCCGACCTTTCTATCAAACTATTATACTCTTGCAATTCGCAAGACGCCGTTGGACGATCGCCCACACAGCTTGGTTGAGCTGAGGAGTCTGGGGCGGCTGAATCTAGATGTCTTTTCGACCAGTTAGAAGACGGTGGCTTGCAGCAGCTCGGTTACATTTCCTCAGCCGCGTGCTGCTTAAAACCAGCCTTCTCCATCCTGGCACCAGTCTCTCACATTGCAACATATCCTGGCCGAATTGGTGTCGAACAACATGGCGTGCGTCTCTATCGGAGAAGCAAATCCAGATATAGCTGGTCTAGGAGTAAGTCTACGTTGTACGGCCGAGCTGAGCTAATATAGAATACAGATACTAGTCGCTTTTGCCATTCAGTCAATCATCGCTGTGTTCGTCTCGGTTTACACGTTTGTCCTTTCAAACATTATCCAACAGAGGTGGAAAGATGCAGACCCAGACCCAAGTCCTCCTAACCCCTTCGACCTGTTCCCGGCATGGATGAGGCCCTGGCTCCAGTCATACGGTGTGATTCCATTTAACCCATTCAATAGCTTGCATACGTTCCACGTATCCAAACCATCTACAGATGGTCAGCAAAAACAAGCTTCCCACCGGCGCGTAGCAAGAAGGAAATGGGAGTGGATCGTTGGGAAGCAACCTGATCACAAGCGAGTACGAACTGAGAGTTCCAAGATTGAGGATGAACGCACGCCCACTGCTATGAGATTGGGGTTTGCGAACCGAATCCTGCTAGCCGGCAACGATGCACAAACCTTCACGGGTAAATTTGTCAACATCAGAAAAAGATCTTGGACTTGACTGATACGAGGGCTGTAGGGATAGCATTGCTGATCAGTGGCCTGGTTCAGGCTAAGACAATGAGCTTATACCATATGCATATCCTCTACGACGCCATAAGTCTCGTAGTGTACGTGGAATACCTCCTAGATGCGGCTTGTGCTAACACATCTTGGACATAGTATCTCCAATTGCGCAGCAAGCACATGTATCTCCAGCGACGGTCATCTCAAAAGACATACCAGACAACTGCTCATCATCATATGGGCGGTATTGTTCATAACCTACTTTAGCATCTTCGCCGCCCGTCTGCAATCCTGGGACAACAATATACCGCTCCACTGCTACCGCACCAAGAATATTTCCTACCCAGGCGACAAGCATCCACGCGCAGACCACGCATACATCGGCGTCACATTCATATACACCGTGTTTTCCATCGGGATCGCACTTCGGCAATCTACCGGGCGACAGGAAAAGTCTCAAACACTTGAACTCAGACTGCTGGAGCGAGTTATCGCCGAAATGCCCAAACCTGCTACATCCCGTCCTGGTGGAATGATCATCGCTTCACTACGCGGGGAAATCCCAGGTCTCCAGGCTGTCTATGGTATAGGAGCGGATCTCGTAGCGTCGGATACGGAGAACCAAATTTTGTCGCTTGCGCTCCTGCAATGCCCGCTGCACATCTACTCCATCTTCGCATTGCGCGCGTCGAACGAGCGATATCTGGATGGAGGAGTGTCGGGCTCGGATTGGGGTTTTGGTCAGATCGTGGCGATGGTGTTGCTGGGAGCTAATTTCCTCTCCATCGCAGATGGGATTACTGGTAAGTTGATTTCCGTGCTTTGGGGAGAGGAACTTACTAACGCGAATTAAGGGTATATTGAAGAAAGCGAGGCTCAGAAGTCGGTAAAGAGGGTGCAGACTGGTTTGGAAGAGGTTGGTGTGGTGGGAAGTCAGGCCCCTGATCAACATGCTTCACAAGTAACAGCAGATGCTGCTGTCTGAGCGACACATCCCCAGACTAGAGCACACAGAGATCGAATTCGAGCGCTCGGTGGATTTTGAATCAGTTTAGCAGAAATTTGCGAGTATCAAGAGCGGATAACATAGCCTTACGACTTCGATTGTACAAACTGAAGCGCATGTCGGTCTCTCAGGATTGAGTATTCCGTTGTGGATGCGGACTATTAATGGCCAATATACTGATTGGGTTGTCTGCCTATTGCCGATCTTGGGCTGCCTGTCGTACATACGAATGAAAGCCGCCATCAATACTAGGTCGGGCGATCGCTTGGTCCCGGGCTGTCGGGGTGTACTTTGACCGATGTCTTATTGCCGGGCTCATCATTCCTGCCAACCAGTCCCCAGTCTCTGAGCTCCATACTCGAAATAAATGGGTTTACAATGTAAGGCTCCACTTCGATGACAGGGCTCCGGGGGCCTCGGGAGCCGCTGTAGATGTTTCGTGGTGGGGACCCAAAGTGGCAAAAATGTCTGTGTTGTCCTTCTCTTGCCCACATCATCGTTTAAACCATTTCGCAGACGACCATACTCTCATAGCATACGAACATGCCAGGAAAGATCGAGACAGCAGGAGGAGGCGATATACCGGAACGTCGGGGAGTCTACCTTCTGACGCACCCGCGTTCAGCTTCGAATATGTTCCAGGTGATGATGGCGAAGCAACCAGGGTACCAGAACTCGGGCTACAAGCTTTTCGATGCTGGATTCATGTCAGTAGGCCAAATACAAAGAGGCAGCTTGAGCGAGTGGCCGGAGGATGATCGTAAAGCTGCCTTTGCCGCCTTCCAGAGAGGCTGGGAAGATTTGCAAGACGAGGTGGCGGATGCGCAAAAGAATGTAAGTGCCATGTGTACAAAAATAGTGGAAGACAAGAGGAAAGTCAGCTGTGGTTCGTTTGCCGAGCTTATATCTCACTACAAGTGCAATTGCCCAATACCATGATCGAATGGCGTGCTCGCTCACCCTGGTCCTTGTCCGCTGACAGTACTTCATTATAGGGTAAACAAGCGTTTATCAAGGAGCACACACTCTTCCTCTTGGCTGCAGACAAGTTCTTCGCGTTTGAGTTCCCTGACGACCATGTCAAAGCTCTCGTCCTCGAAGAACGCGATGGACCGAAATCAGAACACACCAATCCGACGAGTCTGCCAGATCGCTTCCTGCTTTCCATGCAGCCCATCTTCCAGATCCGCCATCCAGCGCTGATGTTTCCTTCCATGGTCCGAGCCCAGGCCAGCATTATGGACGACACTTCTACTCGTCACCCCAGAGTCTATAGTACGCTCACCCTCCGCCATTCCAGAGCAGTGTTCGACTGGTATCTCGAGAACGCCAGTAAAGAGCGGAAGCCCAGAGTCATCGATGCTGACGATATCATGAACAACCCTGCAGCGGTTCGTCAACTCTGTATCCAAACTGGTCTTGATCCCGAAGCCGTCCAGTACAAATGGGATGAAGTGCATGAGGAAGATCCACTCATGGCGCGGTTCAAGTCGACCATCAATGCCTCTAAAGGTATTATCAAGGGCATGGATGCTCGCAGTCTTGACATTGAGGCTGAGAAGGCGAAGTGGACGGCTGAGCGGGGCGAGGAAGAGGCTGAGAATCTTGCGAAGTATGTCAATGATGCGATGTCTGATTACTACTACTTGCTGAGCCATCGTACTCAGGGGGAATAACCGCAGTAGGAACGTCATTGACACGTGACTAGCTAGGTGGTGTGACAAGCTCGAGGCAATAACTCAAATCGCTTTCATATATGTAAAAACTCCTCTTCTTTTTGCTGCTTTCATTTTAAATGCTAAATACATGCTGGGAAGGTTACATGTGGTGTAGACTGTTTCCGCTAGTGCTTATTCCAGCTAGCATAATCCGCTTGTCACCTTACACCACGGCGCAGTCATGCTTAGACTTAACATCAGCCCAAAGTGGCATCCTCTTTTGTAAAACAACAACTAGGTCTCACATTACTATCGCTTTTATTTCTGTCTCGGATACCGCCTGGTAGAGCTTTCTTTTCGCGCCCGTTCAGATCATGGTCTCACAGATCCCAGCATCTGGACGAGGGCTGTAGCCAATGCGCTTGTATAGTAGACCAAAACTCGATGTATTCGGCGGTTCTTCCAACACAAGAACTTCATGTCGAATCGGCATACTAAATGTCATGACATGACGTGAGGAATTGTTCGAGTATACTTCAGGCAGATGGCTGTAAGCTATCACTGAAGAATTTGCTTACTATTAGACCAGTCTCTCTAATGTTACCTAACAGGTACAACGAGAAACTACGCTTGGCCAAACGGAAACTGTATTTCAACGTAGAAGAACTCAAGAAAGCAGCCGCCAGAACTGTCAACCAGCCTGCGTCGAATGTGAAAAGCCTCACAAAATTTGCAGAGGGTGGTTTCAATCAGATCTTCGGGCTGGACATAGAAGACGGGACTTCAATCCTAGCTCGATTACCCTATCCATCGACCTTACCTAGACGTCTAACTGTAGCCAGCGACGTTGCGACCATGTATTTTGTCTGCGGGCATGTTGTGCCGACTCCAAGAATCCTTGGATACAATGTCGACGAAAATCCTGTCGGTTCAGAGTACATGATTATGGAGAAGCTCCCCGGACAACCAATTGGAGACTCTTGGTTTGAGCTTTCCGAAGAGCAGAGGCTTCAGGTGTTGCACAGCGTTGTCCAGCTCGAATCTAAGTTGTTCAACATACATCTGCCTGCGAGTGGAAGTATCTACTATGCTCATGATTTAGACTTGGATACTGAAAGGGTAGAAGTAATCGAATCGCGCGGTCAATTTTGTGTTGGCCCTTATACTGGGCTTCGTTGGTGGTTTGGAAAGCGTAGTGAGCTTAAGCTTGATCGCGGGCCGCGTATGTATGATCAGTGACTACAGACTATGCCTTACTTACTTGCATAGATATTGACACCCTCCGCGCTCTTCAAGCTCCTGCGGAGAAGGAACTGGCTTGGATACACAAGTACGGACAACCGCGATATCCATTCTATCGGCAAAACAGAGAAGCCTTTCAATACGTCAAACAAGATCCCAAGGCCCACGCGCAATCTCTCGAAGATTACTTGCGTGTCGACCCGTACCTCATACCAGACAATGCAGAGTTCAAAGCCCCAGTTCTACGCCATCCAGACATTAATTCTAACAACATATTCATGTCCGAGGACTTCAAAGTCACAAGTCTGATAGACTGGCAGCAGGCCATCGTTCTCCCGATAGTCCTCGCCGCCGGTATTCCAAGCACTTTCCAAAACTACAACGATGCCGAGTCAAAATTCTTCACGCCGCCGCAGCCTCCCGCGCATCTCGACTCTCTATCCGAATCCGAGCGCTCTCAAGCGCTAGAGGTGTATCGTAGACGGCACTTACATTTCTTCTACATGGACTTCACCGAACGATTCAATCAGCGCCATTGGTCAGCCCTGTCAGACGCGGCGGACATTCTTCGGCGCAGGCTTTTTGATCATGCCAGCGAGCCATGGGCGTGTCTGAACACACCTCTTCAATATGATCTTGTTCAAACTGCCGAACATTGGAGGAAGGTTGCTCGTGAAGATGGCGATGGACACGTACCCGCATGTCCTGTAACTTTTACACTGGAAGAAGCAGAGCGCATTGATAAGCTAGATGACTTGCACCGCGAGGCAGATACCGATATGGAGCATATCAACGAGCTTCTTGGCATAGGCTCTGATGGATGGACGCTGAATGAGCGATTTGATATTGTCAAAAGTAATGCAGCTGAGATCAAGGAGAACGCGCTTGCTTCGGTAGATGATGACCCGTGGTTGAGGGAGATGTCTGAGCGGCATTGGCCTTTCGACGATTCTGATGAAGATGAGTGAGGAGTCTTTTGAAACTCTGTTATTTATTGCTAGTGACATCTGTAGCTTATTCTAGAGTGTCCTTCGTGATATCATTGTCCGAGAGAAAGGGTCCAAAGCACGCTGCAGCACCGATTTCCAGTCCTGGGTACCGCAATGCAAAGTCAAGCATGTATGACCAAACCAATTTATCCTCTCAACTATCCCTCCATCTTAGTCTCACCATCCACCATCGTCCAGCCATTGCCGTCAGGTGCCTGAACCTCTCCAGTCACTTCTCCCTCAACATCCTCGATCCCTGCCTCAGCTTTCTCCCTTTCGCGTCTCTCCCTCATTCCCTTCCATTTCATGCCTGAAATGATACTCCTCGGAGTCGTGATTCGCCTGCGATCGCCAATGACGCCAAGCGATGCGGCCGGGCTCTCCACCTTGGCTGTCTCTTCTTCCTCGACCTTCCGCTTCTCAACGCTCAAGTACTGGCTCACAGGCTTGAACAAAATGTGCCTCTGTGCGTCCGAGGTGTGGCAGCTCGCAAGTAGCGTAATCCGGAAGTCATCGTACTTGACACACATCTCCGTCCATTCGCCCATGTACTCATCATGATGGCCTGTCAGCTTGTTGACTTCCCAGTTTGACCAGTGGCTTGCGACTGCGTCGTGGAAGAGCTGTCTCAGACCCTTGCAGATATCGTTGTTGTGTTCGTCCTTGTTTGTGTTGCGGCATACATAGTCGATATCTTCGGCGCGGATGGTGGACAGGCGCTTGTTGCTTCCCTTCAATTGCGCGAGCGGCTCAAAGCCCATGTGCAAGTTTATGATTGCCGCGTTTTTATAAGTCCTGCAGCCTAGCTTCTGGCCTAGCAAACATGCTTCGATGCTTTCGTGTACGCGGCGAAATCCGGGGATTCGTTCGTTGAGCGTGTAGATACTGCTGCGCATGTAGTCCACGAAGTTGGCAAAGGCCCGGATGTCGATGTCTTCGAGAGTGACTGACGTGATGAAAGGGTTTGTGCAGATCTCGGCAAGGTAGGTGGAATGATGGGTGAGGAGAGCTTTAGGAAGGTGCCAGGTGCGTTGAGTGACTGGGTCGGCGCCGACGACGACCATGAGAGTACCTGCTGGAGGCGTAGATAGAGGCATCGCAATGGCAGACTTATAAGTTCGTGGTTGAGTTGATGACGTCTTGGTTTGCGGGTCGAGAAGCGCGCTCTGGAAAAATTTGTATCGCGTCCGTGGAGGCGCGGACATATTCAAGACTAAGCGCGTGGGTGTGAGAAGAATTCGGTGATTGATAGCTACAGATCTCGGGCGGCTAGAAACCATTTCGTTGTTTGTCGGGTTGCTATGGTAGCGTTGTGTGTAGACAACGCGCAAACGCACACGAGATCACGTGCGTAAAGTGAATGTATGAGCGAGCAGTAATTTTTCACCGCGTTCTGAAGCAGATCAGATAAAAGAAAAGTTGCGTCTGCAAAATCTTAGGATAGTTGGAGTCTCAATAAGACTTGGATGATGATGTTGTGTTTAAGAAGGATAACTTAAAGCAACAACTGCGCAATTTAGTGCTCTATGCATTTTCCTTCCAAGCCAAAGCTGGTGTGGCGATTGCCCCGAGTGTTCTCCCTCCATCAGGTACTTCTTTAAGTCGCGACTGCCGTTCCCAAATCGCACGGGGACGATAGTAAAACCACAACAAAGGCGTTATGAACAGCACAAGCAATGCTAGCGCCGTAAACAGCCACTTGACGCCAAAGCTATCAAGCAGAGTACTCAAAAAGATAGACAGTGCTCCGCCAAAGATTGAGCGCACCAATAACGCAGCTGCCAAAGCATATGTGACGTGCGCTGGACGAGCGGCCATGATGTACATGTCTGTGAGGAGTTGTCGTGGCCATTAGCAATAGTACCGGATCAGAGATGCGGTAAAAGCTTACGATAGTACTCGCCAATCCAGCGGCCGAGAAGCCAATACCTACTCTGGGCCATATCCAGAACGTCTGCTTCTGCGCTGTCCAGGCGTAGATAGCTAAACCTATTGTGAGGAGCGGCATGAGCAAGATGGCGGGTAGGACAAGAAGTTCCGGCCTTCGATCGCCTTTCTTTGCCATGCGGCTCAATAGCACAGTGCCCAGCAGACTGCTCACACCTGCGCCAACAGGAATTCCTATAGCACTCCCAAGGTACGCGCGTCCAACCTCTTCCAACTGCCACTCGTATACCAGCCTAAACGTCGTAGGAAGCGTAATGCACAGCGTGTACAAAGCCACATACCCAACAGCCGGAAGATACGCAACCCAAAACACCTCCCTCGTGCACACCATGCCCAACGGCTCAACTATCTTCCTCCAAACTCTCTTCCCTTTCCCGTTCCCGTCTCCCCTCACCCTCAGTGCCAAATTATTCGTTTCTCGTTGGAGCAGCTTCATCTTCCTCTCCAACAATACGCCCTCATGCGTTTCCCACAAACATCATGCGCCCAAAAACGTGATGCTAGCACTTGCAATAGCGAGGGAATTGAACATCCACCGCCAGCCCCAAGCGGTAGTGGCAAGACTCCCAAATACAGGGCCGAGCGCTGGGCCGAGCATGTATGCAAATGTCACGAGCGCCTGAAGCATCCCCCTCTTCTTCTCCTCAGCCATGAGATCCGCGCAACTCGCCGGCGCGAGCGCAAATATTCCGCCTGCGCCGACGCCAGCAAAAAAGCGGTATATGCAGAGCACGCACCAGGAGGAAGCTTCGGCGCAGCGCCAGGAGAAGACAGTGAAGACGATATTGCATAGATTGTAAGGGATGTAGCGACCCGAGATTTCTGAGATGGGCAGGATGAGCAGTGGACTGAGTGCGTGGCCTAGGATGTAGACTGTTATGCTTAAATAGGGTTCGAAGGGACGCGGGGGCTTGGGGGTGGACATTGAAGATTGCATGGAGGGGATGGAGATGGTGGTTACGAAGGAGCTTGTGGATGTCAGTGTTTGCAAAGAGTTTGTGAGTTACTAGTGGACTTGCGAAAGAAAACACATCAGTAAGAAGCATCCGAGATTCAGACTCTTATTCCACGTCGGCCACTTCAGCGGCCGAGCTGTATCGTCTGCGCCATCCCAGTCCACTGTGTTCGAAGCCTCGACACTGGGTGTGCTTTGAAGCGGTATGCCGCCAGTGTCGGACAGATCGAAGCCAGGATGCGCGTACAGGCTAGGTAGTTCTTCGCTCACATAGAGGCGTAGAGCATCTTTCCTGATAGTCGAGCCCTCACTTCCAGTACTTCTCTGGGACTGCGTACTCAGTGTTGAAGGTGGTCGTGGGATTGTTGTGAGCGCTGGTATTCTGGCAGAGTTATTGGGCTGGGAAGCATCGTGAAGCGAAACGATGTCTAAAATGGGTTGTGTACGCTTCCAACGCCTTCCGAAGGGAGATGCATGCACTTCAAGTATTGAAGATGTGGGGGCCGAAGTAGCAGAGTCTCGGTGCTATTGAATGACTTGCTAATTCACACAGATGCTCAAGATTCGAACACCACCACTTGAAGTGCAAAAGACTTGTTCCAATGACAAACACGACCCTTTGAACCTCATCACAAACAGTGCGCATATAAATCAATAGGTCAAAAATAATGAATAGACATTGACGTTCATATACAATTTTCGTCAACCCCTTCCGCTCCACATCACCGCTACCACATAACAAGCATATACAACTCAAGGACAGGTATCGCCGCTCATGCCAACGCCAACGCCACGTGCCCTCCCAAAACGAATGTACAGAAGCAACAAAATTGCTAGAAAACAACATTGCCAAAGCAATCCCAATTATGACCCGCTTAACAGGCTTGCAAGTAGTTCGACGGCACAAGACCAGGTCGACCATTCTTGCCCACCGCCTCTGCCTCCCACCATCCGTCATCCTGCAATCTGAGGACAGCGAGGATATCACCCTTCTGGAAGCCCAGTTCCTCGGGAATCTGAGCGTTGTAGCTGTACATTGCTCGTGCTGTGTCGATGTTAGCTTTCGTTCTTGTTTCTTCGCAGTGATGTGTGTTGACTTACAATAGTTCAAAATGATCCTGCCATCGCGATTGTATTGTTTGGGCTCAGCCAAACTCTTGCTCCTGACTCTACTTTCGGCGCGCACACTGCTTCCGCCACCGCCGCCACCATTGAAGTTGAATTCGCTACTTCCACTGCCGCCATAGTAGCTACTCTGTGGCCGTGCGGTGTTACCGCGGCCTCGTACACTACCACCATACACACTGCCTTCGCCACGTTCACTAGGCGTTGCAATAGAGAGTGCCTTCTCGCTACCCCGAGAGCTAGAAGGACGGTCGTATGATTGACGGAACGCCGGCTGAGGACTGACAGCGCGCGATGATGGCGCTGCACGAGACGCAGGACGTGATTGAGAGGCTTGCGTCTGAGCAAATGCAGGCTGAGGAGGCGGCTGAGGCGATGCCGCTCGTGGCATGGCATTGACAGTGGGAGACGCACCTCGTGTGGAAGTGTAGGAGTTGCGTCCTACAGGAGTTCCGTAGGCTTGTGCTGGTGGGGCTGTTGATTGAGCTCGTGGTCTGGCCCCAGCATTAGACGCAGGAGGAGCATATGGGTTTGGTGATGCCGTTCGATAGCTGTTGGTTTGTGCTGGGGTTGGTTGCGGCGCTGGGCGCGATTGTGTAGGTTGCCTTTGTTGAGGAGCTGGCCGCTGTTGAGGAGGTGCTTGCTGCTGTTGCGGTTGTTGCGGTTGCTGTGGCGGTTGTTGTTGTTGCTGCTGCTGCTGCTGCTGTTGTTGTTGCTGTGGGCGGTATGTTGTTGGAGACGGCGCCGCCGCTTGCTGCTGAGCTCCACGGAACGATGCAGGCGAAGGCTGTTCCCGGGACTGTTGAGGCTGTTGGGGCTGCTGTGTCTGAATTGTAGGCCGAGGGCTCTTAGCACGTGGTGGCGCGGGAGAAGCTACTCGAGGAGGCTCCTGCTTTGTTGGGCTTCGTGACGACGCTCGCGAGTCTGCACCGCCATTGAACATGTTGACCTTTTGGTTGACGTACATCTGCGTGGTCTTCTGCATCTGGCGCGACGTATGAGCAGGCTTGGGAGCCCCCAGGCGAGACATTGGCGGTTGTTCGTACGATGGTGGAGGAGTACCACGCTTTGCTGCATTGATAGATGCGTTCGCGAGGGGTGTAGATGCTCCACCGGCAAGGTTCGCGCCCACAGCTGGTGTTGCAGGAGGTGCAGGTGTGGCCAGTCCATGGTAGCGGTCCGCGGTGACTCTCTGAGAGGTCTGTTTGGTAACAACTTTGAGCTCTTCGAGAGCCTGCGCAATCGGATCAAGTTCATCTTCTGGCTCTTGCGGCTCTTGTTGCTTCTTCTTGTCTGGCGAAGCGACATCGAACACATTGTTTCCGACGTTGAGTTGGAAGTTTGCACGAGGGTCCACAGGCTCTGGACTGGCTGAACGAGGTGCGTCGTGAATAACGTTGCCTCGAGTTGGCCGTCCGAGAGGTCTGGTGGGGCTGATGTTCTCATCGGTAGTCCTCCTTGTTGCTGTGGGTGCCCAAGTATTGCGACTGCTTGGCGTGATCGAAGGAGGCTCTCTTTCGTGCTTGCTCTTTCTGCGGGCAAACGGACTATTGAAGAACCCTCTCTTCTTTGACATATCTTCGATCGGACTAGGTTCTGGCATTGGTGACTGGGGCATTGGTTTTCCGGGTGAAGCAGAGCCACTGGGGGGTTCTATGCTGGAAAAAGACGTAGGATTTGAATAGTCACTTTGTGAATCTCTGCTGCCAGGTCGGACAGGGCTGGGGATTGTGCTTCGATCGGATGGCGCCCCAATACGACAGTACTGTGTCATACCATCAGTTGGGTAGTCATTGTGTGGTACCTGGCTTTGCTGGTAGTTTTGGCGGGCCTGTTGCTGTGCCTGAATCAAACGCGGATCTGGCTGGATGCTTCGCTGTGTCTGTACCGGCTGGGCCTGCTGTGGAGGAGGTGCAGATCGTCGCGGAGCCACGTCGATGTGGTCCTGAGGAGGCCCTCTCGAGTGTCGTGAAGCAACATCCATAGGGTCGTGCGGAGGAGCGTGGGATTGTCGCGATGCAACGTTCCTTTGCTCTTGTGGGAGTGCGTGAGATTGTCGCGATGCGACATTCCTCTGCTCCTGTGGAGGCGCTGCTTGTCGTGGAGCGACGCTGATTTGATCTTGTGATTGGCGCCGAGGAGCGTGGATCTGATCTTGTGATTGGCGTCGAGGTGCGTTGATATGGTCCTGTGAATGGCGTGGAGTGATGTTGATCTGATCCTGCGGAATGGCTGGTCGCATGGCAATGTCTATCTCTTCTTGCGGGATGGGCTGGGTGTCTTGTTGCAGTCCCAACTCTTTAGCCAGAGGATTGTTTGGATCGTGGTGAGATTCGAACATCGAGGGCTGAGGAGACGAGGCACGATAAGCCGGATTCATAGTCCGTGCAAACTGCGCAACGGAGTAGTTCTCGTCTTCGGATGCTTGTGATGATGTCTCGGCGTCTCCTCTGCAGAAGTTGATGAATTTGGGTGGGTCTGGTATCTCCTGTCCAGTGCCTAGGTCCTTGATGAAGCCGGTGATGTCTTTCTCCACGTCACAGTCCTCCAGCGACAGGCGCATCTTCTCGCACGAGGCATCGTCGCTCACGCATACAGTTGATGCAATGTTGGCAAAGTTCCACAAGCTGCTCTTGGTGTAGTCGATGCGCTCTTCTTCGAGGTCTTGGAATTTGTCGCACGCTGCTTTCCAGTCCCTGTTCCACCGGCCTGTTGTCTCCTCTAGCACCTTGACCGCGGCCTCGTACTCACTGCTAGTGGTCGATAGGTTGATCTGCGTCTTCTCCAGCTTCGCCTTGTTCTTCCGCTCTTCATGGCCCATGACCATGTGTGCTTGTGCCAGGAAGCCTTTGATTTTGAGGCAGTCCTGCTCGTATCGGTCGCGCGCCTTGTTGACGGTCGATGTCTGCTGCATCTTGAGCTTGAGCAGCTTCTCAATGCCGTTCTGCACAATCTTCCTCCGCTCCTTCATACCTCCGGCGAATGCAGCGAGCGGCTCTTCCAGCTCCGTCTTCATTTGCTGCGCGATGCTCTGGTGTGCCTTCCCCATTGATTCGACCTCGGCTCGGATGACGTCGCAGGATAGTCGTAGTGTGCCCGATTCGGCAGAGCCCAGGGGCTTGCGCGAGAGGTTGAGAAGCTTCCGTGCATATTCATCTTCAATGGCGGCTCGTGCGGCGTAGAAGTTCTTCAGCTCGTCGTTGCAGACCTTTGCATTGTGCATGCGGTCCAGCATAGGACCGACGCCAGCGTCATCTTTGCCCCAGAAGTTGTTTGCGACTGTACATGTCAGTTATGAATAATTGCACAGTGTTGTGGCTGACATACATGAGAGGGAGACTGAGGGCGGCTCTGTCGTCGCTGTCCCGCCCATGGCGCCGTGTTTACTGCGAAAACGAGATGTGATGCGACAACGAGCAGAACGTGCAGGAACGAGTGCTCGGGAAGAATGCAGTAATTAAAATATTCAGTGTCGCTTTGCGAGGTACAGAGACCGGGACTGCGTGGTGAGGAGGCAGGCCGGGGTAGATGCGGGCATGTCGTGTTTACCGTCTGGAGTTGTCCAGGGCAACGGGGAAGGAGCCGCCGGCCTATGACGATCCCACCACCACGTCAACCCTCGACCCTGCAGCTCGGGCAGCGAACGCTATTCCTACATCACGACACTTTTTGTATTCTATCATCGAGCAAATACACCAAAACACCTAACACCCAGCATTTGTATGTCTTCCGGGTCTGCCATTGAGCGAATTCATCCAACTGCTGTCAACGGGTGCAACTTGAAGTTTGGGCAACCCTTGCGTATACGAGCCTGACCTATATATCGACTGAAGTGGTAGCCCAAAGTCGGCACTTCCCCTGAATAGCTACAGCTCGCCATGCTGGCCACTGGCCATCTTCTCAAGCGCCGACTCGATGATAGTTGGGGTGGCTGTGCCGAGTATTGAGGGTTCAAGCACGTGCACTCATCAGAATGACATCACATGCAGTCTCAACCCCAGACTTCCAGACTCTGAGCATCAGCAGCGGTGATTTCGTGAAGCGTAGTTAAGAAGACTGATTTGTTCCTTTGAGTCTCTTTCGTTACATATGAAATTACATAATCTAGACCTCCCTCTTCCAGAGTGCCGCCAAAGCATTAGCCCCCCCCCCCCCCCCCCCCCCCCCCCCCCCCCCCCCCCACCCCCCCCCCCCCCCCCCCCCCCCCCCCCCACCCCCCCCCCCCCCCTCCCCCCCACC